>MNCI01006231.1:135088-148710 GCA_015680685.1 Gnetum montanum
TTGGAAAAACTGGCATTTGCTCCCAATGATCTCACAAACTTTGTGTTTGACAATCAGTACTTCAATGACATTCTTCAGCACAGAGGACTGCTTTTCATTGATGCTGCTCTGGCCACAGACCCAAGAACTGTCCCAATTGTACAGAATTTTTCCAAGGATGCACTGCTCTTCTTTCAGAGGTTCACTGTTGGCTTCCTGCAAATGAGTCAGTTCCATGTTCTCACCGGTAATCAGGGCCAAATTCACAAGGACTGCAAGCTTGTCAACACTTGACCTATTCACTCCTCTGCATTTGTGCACTTTTTACCTTGATTTTTACAAAGAATGAAGCTTATCGTGCTGTGGATGATTCCCAGGACAATATTTGAAACAGCAGATTTTACATTATATGCATAGTTTTCTGTATGTTTGCAACTGACAACATATCAGTCAGGATTATATATGTCATGCCATTCTAATTGTTTTGATATGGTTAATAGTACCGATAAGATATAAAAGGAAACCAAAGCCAACAAGGGTGTAGTGTTTGACGTATTAGAAGAAGGATCTTTAAATTTTGATGGAACAGCTAGCTTCATGTCATTGAAGAAAATGTAACCAATAATTAATTAGTGTGTTGGATTTAAAATATTCCCCTTAAATAAATGGTGCCATGTATAATTTTAACACTGAGTTTCAATATGCAAATGGCCGAATTATGGTAACAAGGGGTGCATTTTTTAACAAGATACCATTGTCATTAGAGTGCTTTTATAACATGGAATAAGCCCTTAAGGTAAAGGGATGAATTATAGAATTAGTAGTTGGTAAAGGGATGAATTATAGAATTAGGAGTTATTAAGGGTATTGGTAATGGTGTTATTAAGGTTAAGTATGGCTAACATGTAAGTTGTTAAGGTTGGGCTAATATGTTAAGGTAGATTGATAAATTAGACCATCATTTTAGCAAGCATGTGGAGTTGGAAACCAAGGGATTGAGCTTGATGCTTTTGCTTTGGAATGTTTATTTTAGAAAAAGAAATAAATGTTTAACAATGGATACAATTTTCATCTTGTGGTTATGAAAGCTATTTCAAAAGAATTGCTAATGAAAGATTGATTAAATGATAGGTTCCTAAAGCTTTAGCTTCCAAATATTGATTTAATGCCCATTTTAACTTGTCTTCAAAGCATTTAAATTTAGTAGAGACTTAAAAAGTCACACTTTCTCAATAAATGCAAATTTCAAGAAAAGATTGAAAAAGTCACGCTTTGTAAATAAATGCAAAGGAAAGAAAAAAAAATCATGCATGATTAAAGGAAAGAAAAAAATCATCATAGTTATGCTCATGTAGATTGCTGCTAATTGGATTTTCCAGAAAACTCCATATTGAAAAACAAAAAAAAAGAGACTGCCGTGTAAACTGTATCGACATAAGAAAAACGTGTCCGATATTAAGAACTGAAAGGACAAACGGGTTCACTACTCATCTCCTGGACTCCCTCCCTAAAAATCAAGATTCCAAATTGCTTGCTGGGCAAGAAATCAGACTTTTCAACATCTCAAATGAATTCACGCTCCACTTATTTGACTAGCGAGGGATCCAAATTACTTGCAGGGTAAGAAATCAGGCCATTCGACAGCATAATTGCTCAGAAACTTCCTGAAACTTCCCTATATATACATTTACAGATTCAGCTCAGTGTCTCAAAATCATCAAAAGCAATCAGGCACACACACAGTTTACAGATTCAGCTCAGTGTCTCAAAATCATCAAAAGCAATCAGGCACACACACAGTTTCATCATTTATCTGCAGCAACAAAGGTAGCAAAGCGAAGAAGGAGAATTATTATTATTATTGTTATTCAAGATGTTTGGATCTTGTTTTGGCATGTCTTCCTCTTCTGCTGCTGCTTCTGCTTCCCAAAGGAAAGTGAACCCCAGTTCTCCATCGCAGGAGAAGGAAGAGAATTGCAAGTCAGTGAAGGCACCGGCAAAAGCCAAGAGCAGCAAATCAGCCCCAATTCCTATGTCTTACTTCCCGTTAGGCTCCAACTTCTGCAGGCTCTGAATCAGTGAATTGCACAATCAATCATCTGTGGTCAGTTTCTGGCCCAAATTTAATGGCCTTACTAGATCCATGGAAGGTTTAGCCTAATTCTTTGAAGCGATTCTTTCTCTTGTTCAGCTGTTCTTCGTATTCGTATATGGTTTTCAGTATGTTATATGAAGAAACAAACTGCACACCTGTTATGAATTGCTTAGCAACTGATGCTCATGGAAATGGCTGAAGATTATTTATTTGCTTAGTAACTGATGCTCATGTAAATGCTTGGAGAGCGTAACTGACATATGCTGAATTTCAGGTTGCTGATTTGGCTGAAACCTAAAATTTGTTGTTACTCGCCAAGCAAATAGCAGAATTTGATACACCTTTGTTATATTTTTGTTGGATGATGCTACACTAAAGTCTTTCTGTATGCGATCAATTTGCGGAAGGGTAATTAATTATCATTCATGTAGTTGCGATTACATTTCGGGCTGCATTCCATTTTTTAATACGTGTTAACAACGCATACAATGTAAAGCAGTAATCTAATTTATATTAAGTTCTGAGTGGATGCGCAAAAAGTTTATTACGCAATTTACGGATAAGAAAGTCATTGTATCAAATGGTTTCTCGAGAGAGATTTGAATATCTCGATTGCATTTTTTTTTTCATGTTTAATCATCATCGGGGTAACCCATTTAAATACATGACGGATGTTATACTCTGCATGGTGTATTTAGTTTTATTTTGCCGATGTACCACCGAACAAGTGAAATCCTTTCGTTCATTGGATAAGCATAACTATTTTTCAGTGTGATGAGTAGTGGTATCTCCAACTTCCAACTATATGAATCATAAGCATGTACCAACAATTCAGTTAAATTGGTAGACCTAATTCCTATGTTCACCCATAGTCCTAGACACTAAATCAAAGGATTGTATGATCGTTGTCTTCTTAATTCACACTTGTGTTTGTGTTTACGGTACAAAAACAAACAAATAGATTCACTGATCGACTCTAAGTGCCAAATTGTATAGAATTACAAAATTATTGTTTATGACAACAAAATTGGACACTTTATAAAATCTTTAGTAGGTACTACTGTGTTGTGTTGCTGAAGATAGGGTGAATTCTCAAATAGTGCTTGGAGGTTGAGGCTCCTGTGGTGCTGAAGGTCCTTTGCCAAGTTTTGGTGCTTGTGGTAATGGAGGTGGTTGAGGCTAACCTGTTGCTGCTACTGGAGAAAGCTTGAAAGCATCTAGTAATGCTTTCATCTTCTCCTCATTTCCATGTAGGTTGTATGTAGTTCACACAACTTCATCAATGTGGATTGGCACAAGGATATTCCACGAGTATGACATCACAGAGAATAGTTCCTTAGTGTTAATAAACTATGCTACGAATTGTTTACATTCAATGTTGAACATCTTTACGAGGTTTTGTAGCTCATGGTAGTCATTTATCCTTCTGGCTAGGTTCTCAACAATAGATTATTGGTTAGTGAATCTGCTCCTGAGAACTTCAAGCTCGGTATTAGCTCTTTCCAACTGTTGCTTGGTCTCCTTGTGATACTTGAATTTTTCCTTGTACAAGAGATACGAAATGGCCACTTGTTTTTTTAATTCAATTCTTGGCCTCCCTACTGTCAACATAGTCAAGTTTGGATAATGGAAGTTGGCAAGCTCCATGTACTCCATCATCTTTGGAACTTCTTGAGGTAGATTTCTGCTTTGTTATATGCATTTAACTTATCAAAGATGGGTTGCCACATATTTNCTGTTGATCAAAAAATTTGACTAGTTGGTCCTTTTGTTGTTTGACATTTCGTAGGCAATGAAGATCTTTGGTGAGGACTAAGTTTTCTTTATGAAATTGTAACAAATCTTTGTTAGTGTTGAAGGTCATGGCCTTTGACAAGAATGCGTCAAAGACCACTACCTTTTTTGCATTCTTAACCTTTCTTATTCGATGTTAAAGTTGTTGGAAANTTCTCTTTGCTAGATCTACTAAAGTGCCTTGTTTATCTTTGTCTTGGCCAATTGGATTTCCTGTTCATTCACCTCCTTGAACAACCCAACCTTGTCCTTATAATGATTCTTAACTCGTTCAAATTTGAGGGCCTCATTTTTCCAAGTCTATTTTCTTTCAAAGCACTTAAACTTTCTCTATCAAGAGATTCCTATTTTTTACTACCAACCTTCTCAAATCAAGATTCACCTTGGCTAACTATTCTTGTTGTTGATCAACAAATTTGACTAGTTGGTCCTTTTGTTGTTTGACATTTCGTAGGCAATGAAGATCTTTGGTGAGGACTAAGTTTTCTTTATGAAATTGTAACAAATCCTTGTTAGTGTTGAAGGTCATGGCCTTTGACAAGAATGCGTCAAAGACCACTACCTCTTTTGCATTCTTAACCTTTCTTATTCGATGTTAAAGTTGTTGGAAAGTTTCATCCCTTGTAATTTCTAGGTTGTGATTCTTGACTAATTCGAATTTCAGGGCCTCATTTTTTCAAGCCCTTTTTTTGACAAAGCAATTAGATTTCCTCCATCAAGAGATTCCTAGTTTTTGCTACCAACCTCCTCAAATCAAGATTCACTTTGGCCAGCTGCTCTTGTTGTTGACAAACAAATTTGACCATTTGGTCCTTTTGTTATTCGACATTTCGTAGGCGATGAAAGTCTTTGGTGAGGACTAAGATTTCTTTACAGACTTGTAACAAATCCTTATCAGTGTTGAAGGCCATGACCTCTGATAAGGATGCATCAAAGATTGCTACCTCTTCTGCATTCTTAATCTTTCTTATTCAATGTTGAAGCTGTGGAAAGCTTCATCCCTTGTGATTTTTGGGTTGAGAATGGTAGAGTTGGAGAGACGGGCCCGCAACTTTGTAACCTTGGCAACCAACTATTGATTCTTGATGGTGGCTACCTTTAGTTGGGCATTAGCAATGAGGAGTTTGCCCTTTGTCTCAAGTAGCTCTAACTAAGCTATTGTAATTTCATTCAGGAGATCGAAGATCTTTGTAAGTTGTTGCCCCAATCTCATGAGTTGTTCCAATACTTCTTTGATGTTGTGCAGTTTTTTCTGGATTCAGTGAGTTTGTTTTGTCTTGTTGTAGTAATATTTGCACATTTGTCTTGGATCCTCGTGGCTGTATTTTGAACTTTATTTTATTNGCAACTTTGTAACCTTGGCAACCAACTATTGATTCTTGATGGTGGCTACCTTTAGTTGGGCATTAGCAATGAGGAGTTTGCCCTTTGTCTCAAGTAGCTCTAACTAAGCTATTGTAATTTCATTCAGGAGATCGAAGATCTTTGTAAGTTGTTGCCCCAATCTCATGAGTTGTTCCAGTACTTCTTTGATGTTGTGCAGTTTTTTCTGGATTCAGTGAGTTTGTTTTGTCTTGTTGTAGTAATATTTGCACATTTGTCTTGGATCCTCGTGGCTGTATTTTGAACTTTATTTTATTAATAAAATTTTCTTTGACATGTTTAAGAAAATATGTTTTTTCATTATACAAATACAAACATTAACATTTGCTAAATCATTTAGTCATGGTTACCGGTCATCAGTCTTTGCTTGAGCTTTATTCAATCTCTTGGAAGTTGCTATTGCCTGTCTTACTGTTTCAGTCTATACAAAAATACCCTTTTGAGAACTTCAGCCATCTCCCTAGATTTCTTTTATCAACCTTATAATGTGATCATGTGTACAATTTTGTTACTCAAAATGGATTTAGGTCCATCATCAGAAAACTTGTCAATGATGTTGCAGCTCATTTAAATCCTTGTTTATTAACTCGACTGCAACTCATTGACTTGTGAACCGACAGGTTGCAAATACAAGTTTGTTTAGAGATGCACAAACTTTAAAAGCAGACTGACAGCTGAAGAGAGAATACCCATGTCCCCAGTGCTGAGGACAGTCCTGAAAATGGTGTGGGGTGCCTGTACCCTTGGAAAAACTGGCATTTGCTCCCAATGATCTCACAAACTTTGTGTTTGACAATCAGTACTTCAATGACATTCTTCAGCACAGAGGACTGCTTTTCATTGATGCTGATGCTGCTCTGGCCACAGACCCAAGAACTGTCCCAATTGTACAGAATTTTTCCAAGGGATGCACTGCTCTTATTTCAGAGGTTCACTGCTGGCTTCCTGCAAATGAGTCAGTTCCATGTTCTCTCAGGGCCAAATTCGCAAGGACTGCAAGCTTGTCAACACTTGACCTATTCACTCTGCATTTGTGCACTTTTTACCTTGATTTTTACAAAGAATGAAGCTTATCGTGCTGTGGATGATACCCAGGACAATATTTGAAACAGCAGATTTTACATTATATGCATAGTTTTCTGTATGTTTGCAACTGACAAGATATCAGTCAGGATTATATATGTCATGCCATTCTAATTGTTTTGATATGCTTTGTTTTGATATGCTTAAGAGTACCGATAAGATATAAAATGATACCAAAGCCAACAAGGGTGTAGTGTTTGACGTATTAGAAGAAGGATCTTTAAATTTTGATGGAACAGCTAGCTTCATGTCATTGATGAAAATGTAACCAATAATTAACTTGCATGATGATTATTAGTGTTTTGGATTTAAAATATTCCCCTTAAATAAATGGTGCCATGTATAATTTTAACACTGAGTTTCGATATGCAAATGGCCGAATTATGGTAACAAGGGGTGCATTTTTTAACAAGATACCATTGTCATTAGAGTGCTTTTATAACATGGGATAAGCCCTTAAGGTAAAGGGATGAATTATAGAATTAGGAGTTATTAAGGCTATCGGTAATGGTGTTATTAAGGTTAAGTATGGCTAACATGTAAGTTGTTAAGGTTGGGCTAATATGTTAAGGTAGATTGATAAATTAGACCATCATTTTAGCAAGCATGTGGAGTTGGAAACTAAGGGATTGAGCTTGATGCTTTGGCTTTGGAATGTTTATTTTAGAAAAAGAAATAAATGTTTAACAATGGATACAATTTTCATCTTGTGGTTATGGAAGCTATTTCAAAAGAATTGCTAATCAAAGATTGATTAAATGATAGGTTCCTAAAGCTTTAGCTTCCAAATATTGATAATGCCTATTTTAACTTGTCTTCAAAGCATTTAAATTTAGTAGAGACTTAAAAAATCACACTTTCTCATTGAGACCTAAAATTTCAATAAATGCAAAGGAAAGAAAAAAATCAATATTTGATATTTCTCATTAAAAAGTCTTTTCAACTGTATCAATTTCAATATTCAATAAATTTCAATAAATGCAAAGGAAAGAAAAAAATCATGCATGACTAAAGGAAAGAAAAAAATCATGATAGTTATGCTCATGTAGATTGCTGTTAATTGGATTTTCCAGAAAACTCCATATTGAAAAAAAGAAAAAGAAAAAGAGACTGCCGTGTAAACTGTATCGACATAATAAAAAATAAAAACGTGTCCGATATTAAGAACTGAAAGGACAAACGGGTTCACTAATCTCCTGGACTCCCTCCCTAAAAATCAAGATTCCAAATTGCTTGCTGGGCAAGAAATCAGACTTTTCAACATCTCAAATGAATTCACGCTCCACTTATTTGATTAGCGAGGGATCCAAATTACTTGCAGGGTAAGAAATCAGGCCATTCGACAGCTTAATTGCTCAGAAACTTCCCTATATATACATTTACAGATTCAGCTCAGTGTCTCAAAATCATCAAAAGCAATCAGGCGCACACACAGTTTCATCATTTATCTGCAGCAACAAAGGTAGCAAAGCGAAGAAGGAGAATTATTATTATTATTGTTATTCAAGATGTTTGGATCTTGTTTTGGCATGTCTTCCTCTTCTGCTGCTGCTTCTGCTTCCCAAAGGAAAGTGAGCCCCAGTTCTCCATCGCAGAAGGAGGAGAATTGCAGGTCAGTGAAGGCACCGGCAAAAGCCAAGAGCAACAAATCAGCCCCAATTCCTATGTCTTACTTCCCGTTAGGCTCCAACTTCTGCAGGCTCTGAATCAGTGAATTGCACAATCAATCATCTGTGGTCGTTTCTGGCCCAAATTTAATGGCCTTACCCAGATCCAACTTCTGCAGGCTCTGAATCAGTGAATTGCACAATCAATCATCTGTGGTCGTTTCTGGCCCAAATTTAATGGCCTTACCCAGATCCATGGAAGGTTTAGCCTAATTCTGTGAAGCGATTCTTTCTCTTGTTCAGCTGTTCTTCGTATATGGTTTTCAGTATGTTATATGAAGAAACGAACTGCACACCTGAAGCTCTGTTATGAATTGCTTAGCAACTGATGCTCATGGAAATGGCTGAAGATTATTTATTTGCTTAGTAACTGATGCTCATGTAAATGCTTGAAGAGCGTAACTGACATATGCTGGAATTTCAGTCTGCTGATTTGGCTGAAACCTAAAATTTGTTGTTACTCGCCAAGCAAATAGCAGAATTTGATATACCTTTGTTATATTTTTGTTGGATAATGCTGCACTAAAGTCTTTGCTGTATGCGATCAATTTGGGGGAGGGTAATTAATTATGATTCATGTAGTTCCGATCACATTTCGGGCTTCATTCCATAATTTAATACGTGTTAACAACGCATACAATGTAAAGCAGTAATCTAATTTATGTTAAGTTCTGAGGGGATGCGCAAAAAGTTTATTACGCAATTTACGGATAAGAAAGTCATTCTATCAAATGGTTTCCGGAGAGATATGAATATCTATTGTATTTTTTTTCATGTTTAATCATCATCGTGGTAGTACATGACGGATGTTATACTCTGCATGGTGGATTTAATTTTATTTTGCCGATGTACCGAACAAGTGAAATCCTTTCGTTCATCAGAAGAGCATAACTATTCAGTTAAATTTTGTAGACTTAATTCCTAAGTTCACCTAGACACTGAATCAAAAGGATTGTATGATTGTTGTCTTCCTAACTCATACTTTGTTTACTGTACATATGGTTAAATGTGAGTTGAGGCTTATGATGTCTATTTTTGTAAACGTATTATATATATATATATATATATCCTAAGGCCTAGGTGAATAAATGAAGTTTTAAAAGTAATTATCTAATTATTTAGTTACTCTAATAACAATCTTAATATAAGTAGTTGTTCTCACCTACCATAGACATCCCGAATTGGTATCAACGCTATTGGGTTACCAACCGGTGATTATTGGGCATACCAAATGACCACTATTGGGATTACCAAGCATAATACGTATGTTTAAAGTGGTCATATTTATGTTTTAATGATTAAGTATTTCAACTAATTAAAACCATGAAAATAAAGTGCATTAAAAGTAAAGTGCAAGTAAAAAAGATTAAACTAATCCAAGTGTTGCAATGAATATTAGAAATCTTGTCTTTATTGCCATTCACGCTAATATATTTAGGTACATGATGTTCAAATAAAGATTTGTACAATCTCTTTAATTCACACTACGGGCACTCAGAGAGAAAATATTCTAACTCTAGGGAAATCAAACTACAAGAGCTTCGCTATGCTATGGACTTAAGGTGCCATAAATGTAGTTGGTTCATACATTTATATAGGCTTCACCTATGTTAGTGTTGATGCATTTGCATCCACCATGCATCGATGGGGCTACATCAACGGGGCTACGTCGATAAATACCCATTGACGTAGCCTATTTATGATGACTCATCATACCCCCATGATTGAGTGAAAACTCGTCCTTGAGTGAATAAAAGTAGGATTGAGCTTCTTATAAAATTTGGGGAAGTATGAAATTTATTAGCTTAAAAACAAATAGATAGATTGACTGATTGACTCTGAGTGCCAAATTGTATAAAATTACAAAATTGGTGTTTATCACAACAAAATTGGACACTTTATAAAATCTTTAGTAGGTACTATTGCGTTGCTGAAGATAGGGTGAATTCTCAAATAGTGCTTGGAGGTGGAGGCTCTTGTGGTGTTGAAGGTCCTTCACCAGGTTTTGATGCTTGTGGTGATGGAGGTGGTTGAGGCTAACCTATTGTTGCTGCTAGAGAAAGCTTGAAAACATCTATCTTCTCCTCTTTTCCATGTGGGTTGTATGTAGTTTACACAACTTCATTGATGTGGATTGGTGCAAGGACATCCCACAAGCATGACATCATAGGGAACAGTTCCTTAGTGTTGATAAACCATGCTATGAATTGTTTACATGCAATGTTGAACATCTTTACGAGGTTTTACAGCTCATGGTAGTCATTCATCCTTTTGGTGAGGTTCTCATCAATAGATCATAGGTTAGTGAATATGTTCCTAAGAACTTCAAGCTCGGTATTAGCTCTCTCCAACTGTTGCTCTATCTTCTTTTGATGTTTGAATTCTACCTTGTACAAGAGGTACAAACTAGCCACTTGTTTCTTCAATTCAGTTCTTGGCCTCCCTACTATCAACATAGCCAAGTTTGCATAATGGAAGTTGGCAAGCTCCATGTACTCCACCATCTCCTTGATTTGGAACTTCTTGAGGTAGATTTTTGCTTTGTTATATGCATTTAACTTATCAAAGATGGGTTGCCACATATCACCTCTTTGCTAGATCTACTAAAGTGCCTCATTATCTTTGTCTTGGCCAATCAGATTTCCTTTTCATTCACCTCCTTGAATAACCCAACCTAGTCCTTATAATGATTCTTAAGTCGTTCGAATTTGAGGGCCTCATTTTTCCAAGTTTGAACTTCCTGCATCAAGAGATTCTTATTTTTTGCTACCAACCTTCTCAAATCAAGATTCATCTTGGCTAGCTGCTCTTGTTGTTGATGAACAAATTTGACCATCTGGTTCTTTTGTTATTCAACATTTCACAGGCAATGAAGATCTTTGGTGAGGACTAAGTTTTCTCTATTAAATTGTAACAAATCCTTGTTAGTGTTGAAGGCCATGGCCTCTGACAAGAATGTGTCAAAGACCACTACCTCCTTTGCATTCTTAACCTTTCTTATTTGGTGTTGAAGTTGTTGGAAAGCTTCATCCCTTGTAATTTCTAGGTTGTGATTCTTAACTAATTTGAATTTCAGGGCCTCATTTTTCCAAGTCCTTTTTTTGAAAAAGCACTTAGATTTCCTCCATCAAGAGATTCATATTTTTTGCTACCAACCTTCTCAAATCAAGATTCACCATGGCTAGCTACTCTTGTTGTTGATGAACAAATTTGACCATCTAGTCCTTTTGTTATTCGACATTTCACAGGTGATGAAAGTCTTTGGTGAGGACTAAGCTTTCTTTACAGACTTGTAACAAACCCTTATTAGTGTTGAAGGCCATGACCTCTGACAAGGATGCATCAAAGATTGCTGCCTCCTTCACATTCCTAATCTTTCTTATTCAATGTTGAAGGTATGAAAAGCTTCATCCCTTGTGATTTTTGGGTTGAGAATGATAGAGTTGGAGAGACGAGCCCACAAGTTCATAACCTTGGTAGCCAATTGATGATTCTTGATGGTGGCTACCTTTAGTTGGGCGTTAACAATGAGGAGTTTGTGCTTTATCTCAAGTAGCTCCAACTAGGTTATTGTAATTTCATTTAGGAGATCGAAGATCTTTGTAAGTGGTTGCCCGAATCTCATCAGTTGTTCCAATACTTCTTTGTGTTGGACAGTGCTCAACCGAACACTTCCTGCTCTTACGAACATTTGAATGTCTACAATTGTGGCAATATCTGACACAGATGGTGTAAGAGCATTTAGGGCCTCTACTACCTTGTTGGCCACCACCTTTGTTGTTGTCTCTTGTTCTTCATGCTACATCACCAAAATAGTTACCCCCTTGCTTTTTTCTAAATGGACTGCGAAAGTTACAACATTCTTAGAAATTTTAGAAAATTTCTATCTAGCTGATGAGTCATGGTTTGTCAGGCCTAGTTATCGGAGCCCAGTTATTGGAGCCTTGATACAAGATAGGGTTTGTCAGGCCCAGTTATCGGACCCCTGATATCGCAGCTACGATATCGCATTAGCTGCAATATCGTGTATGCGATATCACGACCTACCTCAATTTCTATAAATAAGAGGCAGTTCCTTGTTTTGGGAGTTAGTTCTTAGATTTTATTGTAAGTTTTTAAGTTTAGATTTCTCTCAACCCTTCTCTCCCAGTGCATGCTCACAGTGTGGTGATTGTAATTATATGACATCCTTTATTCAAGTGTGACGTACTTGGACACACACATGACTGGAAATAAAGATCGAGATTACTTCATCATTGTAGCATTCACTTAGCTTAATTATTTACTTAATTGTTATTTACTACTTTCTTAGTTAATCTCTTCTCACCCTTAAACTTTTGTTAAATGCAGAATGAGTACGACTTGATTACGAGCATTTAAGTATGACTACTTGGTAACCCAGTAGCGTACCTAGGATTTGCGCTTGGTAATCCCAGTGGTAGTTGTGCACAAAGTCCAAGATGTGTACGGATAATCGAGGAACGGATGCTCATTGCACTTAGGCTAGCTAGATTCTCTCTCATCCTTTCTCTCTTAGCTTAGTCAATATTACTTTCCATTGTCCTCAGGAGTAGCATTAGCATAGAAACACATCATACACCTCACTCTAGACTAAACCATACGTGACAAGCTAATACTAGTCCAGGTGGGAAGACAGAGAACTGTGACCTAAGGATAATTGTCTAGATACCACAGCTAGTCTATCAGCAGAGTTCGAATGGATCATGTGTGAAACACTCGTATTCGTATGGTTGAGTGTAGGGGTACCTCGCCACTCATCATTGGCGCCATTGCCGGGGATGGTGCTAGTTATTTAGGCTAGTTATATCATACAAGGTCGCTGTATAGGAATTAACGATATATCTTTTATGAAGAAATAATTATAAAAAGTCACATACAAATTCACACATAATTTCACAACCATGCCTCTCTTACAGGACTATAATAATGCCACATCTAGTGAGGAAGTTCATTGGAGAACCCAACGAACTATATGATAATGAAGATTGGAGTACGCAACCTGAGGTGGGGGTTTCTTATAAACATAAACGAAAGCAACGTTATCCCAACACATGAAAGCATAACTTACCTGATGACGATGAACCCCTACTGGCCACTACAAGCTTAACACAAATACAAGAGGCTATTCGAATCTCCCGTAGGCATCGTAAAGAGAGCTACCTACCCAGGCTCGATTTAAACAACTTTCCCAATTTCTCAGAAGGCTATGACTTAGATCCGCATCAACATTTACAAGCCTTCTACGATGCTTGTACATGGAACAACATTGATAACGATTGCCAAAAACTTAAACCTACAAGCCTTTAATGAAAGATATCAAACCTATGCAAGAGTGTTGGCCTGGAGGAAACAAATCCAAGAGTGGAAACAAGCACAACATGAACCCTTGGACATGGCCTTAGAAAGATATTATGCACTATTAAACAACTATCCAGACCATGAGTTCTCTAAAGAGAGGCTAATGTACCATAATCAAGTGTGTGAACCCCGATGGGGTAAGTATAGCCAAGTTTCAATACTTCCAACATGCAAGGATCCTTATCTTTCATTTATTAATCCTTGCCATCCTCAACTATTTAGTTATGGGGGATACCCCCCAT
>MNCI01006231.1:148850-161918 GCA_015680685.1 Gnetum montanum
TTCATTGTACCTAGAATGAAGAAGGATGGACCAAGAAGGAATGATTAGGGTGTGACATCAAGGGGAATTGCAGATTCTCTTTGGTGACGTCTGTGGGAGTTATCATGCAACATGGTTGTACTAAGATCCTTGTAGATCTAACGAAAAATGGGAGTAAGAGTAATCAAAAGGGCACTTAAAAATCCAATGTTGTTCTAGGGGGTCCCACTGGAAAGACATGCACCCATGCCTGAAGGTTGGCAACTTCTCTAGATTCAGCAATTGAAAAAAAAAAAGAGAGAAAAAAGAAAAAGAAGAAGAAAGCATAGTGTCATAAAACAAAAATCACTCCTCCCTTGAACAAAATGCCAAGTGATCATACTCCTTGTTGTTTTGGTACTCTCATAGTCACTCATCATGGGATGAAACAATGTGGTGTCACTGACTAGAGGAATGGACTTGGTCTTGATCTTGGAATGACGGGTTAATGACAAATTAATCATGCTTTTCACGTAGGAATCATTGTGCCCTGGGTCAGTTACCTCACGTCCCAATCTCTACAATCCCTTCTATACCCCGTCTCACCTCACTATCCATGTAATTGTATCTCATGTCTGATATAGCATAGAATTCTTACCTCATACCAATGATATTTACATGTGTGTGTTTTGTGGAACCAGTGCGGATTACATTTAACCCTTCGAGTGCCCATGGACACTTTTAAGTGTGGTTACACAAGGGCATTAAAGGTTGGAACCTGCTTTAGGGAGGACCCACTTGCGTAGATTTTTGTAATTTGTACTCATGACCCATCTTCCACACATCATTTATTACCCTTAGCATATTGCCAATGATTTTCTTTCCCTTATTACTCTCCCTTTGATTCAACGTTCCTATGAACCATCACATAGCCTTTTTCTCTACCATCTGAGGTCCTTATTGATAAATTCCACACCATCATAATTTTCGTGCCTTCAGAACTAGTTGAATTATCCTGGAACCCTTTTACAATTGTCTAGATGTCCTTAGTTTACATCGTTTAATTTCAAAAAAAATATTAAAAATTTGGTACATTCTCTAAGTGCCCTAACTTCGATGAAAATATATATACGTGACCCCCCCCGCAACACTTATGATCATTTTCCACTATTCACGTAGGGGAGTTTTTCGAATTTTTCTCTATGACTTGTGATTGTGAGACCCTTGCTTTTATACCTATATCTTGTTCACTGGTACTCCGATTTTCATTCCATCTAAACCTACTTGAACCCGGAGTGTTCAACTTAGTCGTGGGGGAGGGGCACATGCTGAATAGTACATAAATTTTTTGAAATTCATCATCGCTCGAAGGACATCTTTAAGGGTAATTAGTTGTAAAATTAAGTATAGAATGTGTCAAAAACAATTTAATCCCCTTAGCTATACTAGAAAATTAAATTTGGAAACCACCTAAGCAAAAAGGACTCAACATTATAATCTTTCGGGAACATGTTCTTCCAATAATTAAGATCACATGGAAATAAAGTAAATCTATTAAGGCAAGTAGTAAGGTATAACCTAACTTTGGTAACAACCTTACTAATGATTGGCCCTGTGTGATTGCAGATGGTTCCAAAATGCGGAAAACAGGAAGGTCCTGCTCAAGGTGCGATCAAAAGACCTAGGAGAGGTGAAGGACAAGTTCCTGCCGAACAACATGTAGAGCAAGAGGAACAATCATTTAGTATCCACCAAGAAGACCCTACTGCTATACAATCAAGGCAGGTGGAAGGAGGAGCTACAACAATGTCTGAATAGGGATAATATCTCACGTTGCCCCAGGATTGTGTTCAGACCATCTATGAAAGGTCCATATTCACTGTAGTGATCATGGAATTATACTTTGGACCTTTCATAGAATTTGCTCTGGAGGTTGTTAGGGATCACCTCAAAGGGTCCCCATTGTGGCCTACCCTCTCTGAAAGTGGTGCTTGGTACTTAGGGAAAATGTACCAATTTTGGCACAATAAAGAAGAAGACACCATGGTTAACAATTGTGGTGTGATTGTTGATTTCTCTGTTCAAGCCATTTCGGAAGTATTAAACCTTCTAAATACAGGGCCAAAGGTTGCTTAGAACCAGCTGGACACTTTCAGAACCGAGAAACTTAATAAACTATTGACAGAGAATAAAATGGTGGCAGAAGAAAAAGAGAAGGCTGATTGGGATGCCTCTATCGCACAAGTGCAAACTTACACACATGCCAAGGCACTCAAGGCCTTACAAGAGGAGAAACTCTAGGCCATACTTTAATGCCATCAAATCCCAAGACCTAGAGAGCAAGAAAAGGGAAAGACACCCATGGAGGAGCCACCACCGCCAGGAACTACATGAGTTCCATCCAATTTTGTAATCATAGGATTTTCTTTTGTGTTGTGTCTCAATTTTGTTTAATCCTCCACTGCGGCATGAATAAATTCCTAGTCAATCAATAATCCCATACCTATCCATTGTGTAATCAATTGAACTTGTTCCTCAGTTTCTTTGACTCGAGGATGAGTTGTTATTCAATCATGGGGGTATGATGAGTCATGGTCTGTCAGGCCCAGTTATCGGAGCCCTATTATGGGAGCCTTGATACAAGATATGGTCTGTCAGGCCCAGTTATCGGACCCCTAATATCGTAGCCACGATATCACATTAGCTACGATATCACGTACGTGATATTGTGGCCTGCCTCAATTTCTATAAATAAGAGGCACCTTTCCTTGTTGTGGGAGTTAGTTCTTAGATTTTATTGTAAGTTTTTAAGTTTAGATTTCTCTCAATCCTTCTCTCCCAGTGCATGCCTACAATGTGGTGATTGTAATTGTACGACATCCTTTATTCGAGTGTGATGTACTTGGACATGCACATGACTAGAAATAAAGATCAAGATTACTTCATCATTACAACATTCACTTAGCTTAATTATTTAATTAATTGTTATTTATTGATTTCTTAGTTAATCTCTTCTCACCCTTAAACTCCTGTTAAACGTGGAATGAGTATGACTTGATTACGAGCATTTAAGTGTGACTACTTGGTAACCCAGTAGCGTGCCTAGGATCTACGCTTGGTAATCCTAGTGGTAGTCATGCATGAAGTCCAAGATGTGTACAGATAATCGAGGAATGGATGCTCATCGCACTTAGGCTAGCTAGATTCTCTCTCACCCTTTCTCTCTTAGCTTAGTCAATATTACTTTCCATTATCCTCAGGAGTAGCATTAGCATAGAAACACATCATACACCTCACTTTGGACTAAACCATATGTGACAAGATAATACTAGTCTAGGTGGGAAGACAATGAACTACGACCTAAGGATAACTGTCTAGATACCATAACTAGTTCGTCTGTGGAGTTCAACCGGATCATGCGTGAAACACTTGTATTCATATGGTTGAGTGTAGGGATACCTCACCACTCATCACCAGGGATGAACACTATAACTTCATGAGAATTATGATTTTTTTTCAAGTGCATGATTTCTTTATGCTAAGAATACTGGCACAATTTCTTGGTCCATCCAACTTATGATCCTTGTGATCTCATTGAGATGGCTTAGGGTTGGATGGTAAACCAATGGTTCCCCATTACTTGTTGAGTCACGTTGTTGTTGCAGTTGTTGCTCACAAAGTTTTTGGAGCCTTTCTACAATTGCAAGTGCCTTTGATGTGGTTTCTTTTGTAGGTGGTGGCGAGGCCTCTCCTCTTACTTGCAACTTTGCTACTACCTTATCCTTTACCATCTCTTACTAGGATGCAGTAGGAGGATGACGAATCATGTTATTAGCATAACTTGCTATACCTCCACTTTGGCAAAGGTTTTTGTATAGGCAAGGAAAGGGGAGTGTCTTTCTTCATTTTTCATTGTCTTTAAAGTGCTTCTATATCTCTAGATAAATAAGATATAGATGGTTGACAGGGAACTTTCTGCTTAAAGCAGCACACACATGGGTAGAGAAGGCTATTATCTTACTTGGCCTCACCATGGGGTTTAGGTGATAGGTCGTGATCTTAAAATAGGCATGCTCCTTCTTCATGAGTGCACTGTACTAGTTATGGTCAACTCCATAGAAATGTTGAACACATTCTTCTTAGCTTTTGAATCTACTTAGGTTGAGACTTTTGTTAAGGTTTCCTTGATGTCAATAAAATCAAAGAATTATGCGATGGCCTCAACTGAGTTGGAGACTATGATGTCCTTGATTTTGAAAAATGCATCTCCTTGCTAATCATTCTAAAGTAGGTAGGTCTCCCTTATGTACAATTCTCCACTGGAGGAGAGAATGAGCCACACAGGAGACCCCTGTAATTGGGTGCGAACTTCCTCTGGTGCCAACTCCAAGAAGGGTTTAAATTTAGTTCCTGAATAAAGGAACAATAGATCTCCTTGGTTCTGATTCTTTCTAGGCAAGCCTTTGATAGTGTAACTTCAAGGTTAGGCTTGAGCCTAGGAGGTTTATGTTTCTTGATTGGCCAATCTCAATGATGGGAATTTGTTGAACAGATTCCACCATGGTTTCTTTTTTTTAGGGTTGTTGTGGTTGTTACTAGTCCCTTCCTCTTCTTGGCTACTTTTCCCTAACTTGGAAAGGTCCTCTCGTTGGTGCTCCTTTCTTTGGTTTCAACTACATTCACAAATGTAACCTTGGATTAGCATTTTAGTTTATAACCCTTAGTTCTTTTGATACCTTTCTTAGGTTACACTTAGGTTTGTTTGTGATGTTGGTAGGTTTATTATTTTAATAATCGACTACTAGAGTTTGTTTGTAAGGTTTAATCCATTTAGGATCATTGTTTTCATATTATTTGAATGAGTAAACTTTAGGAAGTTACAAAAAGTTTGAAAAAATTCCCAAAAGAAACCATGATGTAACGAGTACCTTTAGTAGCTAGAGGATTGAAGAATGAGGTAAATTAGGTGAGTGATGTGAGAGTTGTGATACTTAGAAGGGATTTGGGCTCTGCAAAATGCAAAATATCCTTTATCATTTGGAAGAAAATGGTGAAAAATTAGCTAAGTGTTGCAACTATATATAGTATTTTTCTATTGCATTGACGAGGATGTATTGATGGAGCTATTTAAGCTGATTTTTCACATAGCAAAAACGAGGAATTTTGAAGAGTTTGGAAGTGAAATAAGAGATCCAAGTAAGCCAGAAAAGCATAGAAGGATTGTAAAACATGGAAGAGGGATTAAAGTTGTTGGAGAGGAGTTGGATGATTAATTGATGTTAAAGGAAAAACAAAACTAGATGTTCAAATGGTAAAGTGATAAGATTGATTGTGGAAATGACCAAAGGATAGGAAATTTAACTTTAAACGACTAAGGAGTATGTAAGTGGATTATTTCCAAAGTAGGCTCATGCCATTAATGCCCTTACATGCCCTCATCCTAAGGAGTCCGTAGGCACGAAGGATGATTAATAATGTTAGGAAGTTAAAAACTGAATCCATGTGAGAGATCATCAAAGGATTATGACATACCAAAATAGATAAATTAAATAACCATGATAGGAGGTAGTGAGGTGATCAATGATTTGATTAGAGTGATAAGAGAGAGATTGGTAAGAGAGTCTCACATCCCTATCACATGAACTCCTTGTGAAAGCTGTGATTAAGATGATCTGATATTGTTCCATCCTTAGTTGGAACCAAGTCCATCCACATTAAGTGACTTCGCATTACCATGTTTTAATTGTTTGATCAATAAGAGTTCATAACCACCTCCAAAGGTTAACCACCACTCCAAGTGGAGAAGAAAAGAGAACTAAGAAGATAGAAAGGACCTTAGTTAGAGGGGTGCCTTCAAGCATGGCTAACATGTCTTTCCAACCCCATAACTAGTGCTTGTAGTCCATTATTATATCTAAGGGGTGTGCTTTGAATTTTCATGTTGTTTTTTTTTCACGAGGACCACACAATGTAAAGACATGCTTTCTAATATGGTCGATAGTAGAAGTGGTGAGAGGCTAATGGGGATACCCATAAAACTTAAGAAGAAAGTTGGGTACAAAAGGTGACAAATCCCCTTGAAGCCACACTCTTGTCCATCCCACTTAATTCATTCTAAGTTTGTTATGTACCAAGATGATTGATTCTTTTTAAGTTGTAATTATTAAAGGACCTCACGCTTCCATGATAAAGAGCCTTATAGAGTTGAGTGAAATGGATGGATGTTGTGGACTGATTACTTAATATCATCAAAAAATTAATGATCCATTAATTAAGGACATAATCCCAAAATGAAACCTAGTCATTGAACAATCAATCCAAATATTAAATACAATATTAAATGGGCTTTTAGTAGTAGTAGTAGCTGTAGTAAGAACTCAAGATTCCTGATGAACAGACAAGAAAACAACAAATAAGAGAATATAAACAAGGTAAAATATATAAAATAAGTTGCAAAATATTCAAGAAAATTAAAAACATATAAAGAATAGTGTAAAATAAAAAGTTAAAAAACTAGATAGCCTCACAAAATCTTAACATGGATGGCCATATTCCCCATGACTAAGTTGAAAGGAGAAGATTTGAAAGATAAAGCGTGCTCATTGATTGGTTAAGGTATCTACATTACTAGTTATCCTTGGTTCTAGGAAAGGTTTTACTTCTTGAATGTTAACTAGCAATCTTTTGTCTGGGTTGGAAGGATAGTAAATCATCATGGCCTTAGAAGGAAAAGTTATATGAATAATATAAGATCCTTCCCATACCCTCTAAAATGTTTTCCATTGTGGTACATGCATGAGGTTCTAGTAAAGAACCTTATTGCTTGGTTGGAATTTAAGTTTCCTTATGTGTGAGTCATGGCATTGTTTGACATGTGTCTTATGCACCTCATTCATGGATAGGACTACTTGTTTATTTTCATCTAGTACATTTAATGCCATTGAATGTTTCTTTTGTGTTAGAATTAAATTAAGGTCAAGTTCACAAGCCATTGAAAGTGTACAGAGCTTTGTTTGAATTAGAAGGGTTGGTAGTTTTCTGTACACTAGTTCATAGGGGAATAGCTAATAGGATGTTTTCAAGTGGCTTGATAGGCCCATAGAGCATTGTTGAGTTTTATGCTCTAGTTTTTCCTATATTTACTAACTGTGCATATTAGTATTCTTGTTATTTCCCTATTGGTGACTTTGGATTGATTATTAGCTTGGGGGTGATATGGAGTTGTTAATTTATGCTCTATCCCTAAGCATTGCATTAATTTCCAAAAGGAAGCACTTGTGAGATGAGTTTTAGTGTTAGAAATAAGTTACCTTGGCATGTCAAACCTATTTATCACACTTTGTTGTACAAACCCTATTATCGTAGAAGATGAATAGTTGGTAATGGTGGCAACTTTAGCCCATTTGGAGTAGTAGTTAACTACTACAATGATGTATGCCTTTTCATTAGACATGGGGCTGACAGGCCCCATGTAGTTAATGCCTTAAAGGTTGAAAGGATATAGTCATTGAATTCACTCTTGGGACCCTTTCATTTATACAGTTATCCTTCCATCTTGTTGGTAGTGCTCACACAAATGGGAGAATTGATGAGCGTCCTTGAAGATTGTTTGCTAGTAATATCCTACCATGAGGATTTTTACATCCATTCTCCTCCCTACATCATGGACCCCACAAGGATCTTCATGAGCATCCTAGAGGATTCATAGTTGATTAGCATTAGGTACATACCATCGTACTAAGCCATTAAGACAAAGCTTGTAAAGGTTTCCTTTGATTTCCATGTAGTGTTTGAATAGGTAAAGAAACTAGTGTTTCTTCTTGCTATCCCATTCTTGTGGCATCACTTGAGTGAGTAGATAGGAGAGGAACTCATTGTACCAATTGGGACCTTCATGATTTTGCATCTCAACAACTTTGAAAAAGAGGAATTTATTTGGAAATTGATCAGATAAAGGCCCCTCATCCTCTTTGTTGTCCCATCGTAACCAAGACAAATGGTCAACAACCATATTCTCAGTTTCCTTTCTATCCAACATGATGAGGTAAAACTTTTGTAGGATTACTAGCCACTATATAACAAGGGGGCTTGTCATTAGCTTGTTCATGAGGAACTTGATGGCATTATGATCTATGTGCAAAAAACTTGGTATCTTAGCACATAGTGACTAAATTTATATCAGGCATACACCATTGCCATGCGATCCTTCTTTGTGTTGTTGTAGTTCATTTGTGCCCTCATTGTACCTCAACTTTCATAATGGATATAGTAAGGATGTTTTTGATTGTCCAATTATGTAAGCACAACCATTAAAGAATGATTAGATGCATCTATCATGATGTGAAAAGGCTTGAACCAATCAAGGGCATGTAGGATTGGAATCTCTAAGAGCTTTAGCTTTAACTTCTAGAATGCTAGCTCACATTTCTTGTTTCAATTGAAGGGTGCATCCTTCTTGGTTAGCTCAACTAATGGCTTAGCAATTTTGAGAAGTTCTTGATGAAGCATTGATAATAACCAATATGGCCAAGTAATGACCTTACATCTTTCATTGTTTTAAGTGGCCTAGTGATTTTTTAGATGACCAGTACTTTATCTAGGTCTATCTTAATCCCTATTTTTTAAAATTTTGTGCCCTAATAAAATGCCTTCTTGGATCATCAAATAGATTTTCTACAAGTTGAGCTTCAAGTTAGTCTCCATACATCGTTGAAGCATTTGCTCAATATGGTCCAAGGCCTACTCAAATGTGGTACTATGTGTATAGAAGTCATCCATGAAGCCTTCTACCCTACTACCACTTTACTATTGGAAGATGTTGAGAACTAAGCATTGGAAGGTAGTAGGAGCAGCACATAGGTCGAAAGGAATCTTTCTGTATGCAAAAGTTCCCTAGGGACTTGTGAATGGGGTTTTGGCTTAATCCTCAGGTGCAATTTGGATTTGGTTATAGCCACTGTAATCATTTAGAAAGTTGTAATAACAATGTCATGCTATGGTATCCAATACTTGATCAACAAATGATAATGGAAAATGATCCTTGAAGGTTTCCATGTTAACAACCAAAAATCTCTGTAGACTCTTCATTTTCCTCATTTCTTGGATACAATAACAAGTGGGCTAATCCATTTACTATCTGTGATTGGATAGATGAACCTAGCTTTGAGGGTTTGTTCAACCTTCTCCTTAACAACCTATTTAGTTTGGGATTCAATCTTCTCTGTGGCTACCTCTTTGGCTTGATGGAGGAATCTATATAGATGCGGTGTTGGCATATTTGCAGGTTTATTCCTATAAGTTCATGAAATGATCAAGGAAAGGATGTTGACCATTAATAGTTTTGTTCATCTACAAAGGTTTGTTCATCACCTTTAATAGTTTTTGTTTTTATTCTAGAGTAAGCTTGACATTGATGATTATCAGCTTATCATTATTAAGAAAAGCATATTCCATACTTGTTGGTAAAGCCTTCAATTCAAGGGGTTATTGTTTGAAGTGATCAAGGATCTCTAACTCTTCCCAATCCATTTCACTTTATGTGTGAGAGAGTTAATGGAGTTGCTCCATTTCATCCATGTTCTCCATATAGGCACTAGTAAGGCTCTTAGATAGTTCCATGCATATTATGGATTCAACTTGGTGATTTGTTATTAGCCACTTGGTGCCTTCTTACTTTATGGCTGCTAGATATAGAAACTTTTGAATAATTTCTATTTCAACATACTAATTGCATCATTAGATTGATGTATATTTGATTGTCCATAGTTTC
Source organism: Gnetum montanum (assembly GCA_015680685.1). Taxonomy (NCBI): domain Eukaryota; kingdom Viridiplantae; phylum Streptophyta; class Gnetopsida; order Gnetales; family Gnetaceae; genus Gnetum; species Gnetum montanum. Next base: position 158,578 of record MNCI01006231.1, read on the forward strand.
TGCATGCAATGACACCATGTGTCATTATATGTAATGCACAGAATCCACTTCTTTTCTACCTTGCCAAATTTATTTTCATTAGAGATTTCCAAGGAAAGGTTTCAAATCCCCATTTTTACATCTTTGGGGTTGATCCATGTCCTTCCCATAATGATAAGGAAGTCCCCCTTACAATTTTCTACATGAGTCACAAGGAAATCTACAGGATATGACCACCCATAGACTATGGTCACAATATCTTCCACTAGCCCTAAAGGAATAATGATGGACTAATCTACTAGCTCAAGTTTGATATTACTCTTCTTTAGAGGAGCAAGTTCTAGGTCTTATACATTTCTTGGGAGATTAAGTTCACCCTAGACCCTGAATCCAATAGAGCCTTACATGGTTTATTTCTTGCAATCTATAAATAAATTAAAGGACTCCTAATATTAGATCATTTCTAGGGAAGAAGGTCATCCTTTATCCAATCTATGACCACGTGGATCAACATAACAATATGAACATTGGAGAGCTTTTGGTTTGAAGGTGACTCAATGGTACTTTTAGAGGTAGATGTGGTAGGGTTAATAGCCACAGGTGTTTGCGAGGGTTTTGTGGGACTATTTGTTCTAAAAAATGGCTTTTTGTAAGGCTTTTGGTTAGAACCTCTTGGATGAATATTTGACTATAAATCTATAGCCCTTGCAACAATTCTTTCTTGTGGCTATGGTAGAATTTCTCCTTACATAGAGGGAGCAAGTGGCAAGGGTGTAGTTATTTGTGGTGCAGGATTTGACAAATATTGTGGAGGATGAAAGGGAATAGGAGACACCCCCCTTGGAAAAGGTGCTCTATAATATTTCAGAGGGTAGTAATGATGGAAAAAAGAAGCATGACTAGATGAGTCACGAGGGGATATAGGCTATTAGACATAGTATCCATAAGGGTCTAATTTCCTGTAAGGATAGTGTTGCCACAGTGGTGGCATTCCCCATGATTGTGGGTGTTGCCACTATTGGTACTGCTCTTGAGGTTGATGAGGTACTCCACTTGGATATTATGTTGGTTTGTGGAACTGCTTCTTGTAGTTGCCTTGTGGATAAGGCAACTACTTGGGTGCTTTCCATTTTGTAAATTTGGAATTTAATGCATACACCCCAGACTCTTACAGATGGGACAACATAGGGCAGCATCTCTTAGAATGCTCATATCGACAAATTTCACAACCATCATCATTTTTTAGAGCCAAAAACTTCTTCAACCACTGTAGCTTTATCCTTTTTTTGATAATAACCTTATTTGTTATTCTTCTTTTTTCTTCTTTCGTGATCATCACTCTCTTGGTCTTTTTGGTCATTTGCAATTTTTAAAGCTATCTGGAACTTCTCATCTAAGGAGTCCCATATTTTTTTTATTTTGATCAATATTTTAGTGATAGATTTCTATATTGGCAACGTCTTCCTTTGCATCACTTCATTAAGTTGTGCCTCCCCATCTGAGTCATAGAAACGTACCTCCCTTTTATAAATGGAGTGCTCCCTATTGTACTCTTCTGCACTTTCATGATTTTTTAGCTCTTCTTATTCTTTAGACACCTGATCTATTATCCTTTGAAATTGGTGGACCTTAATTTTGAAAAGTCTTCTTTGGGAATAGACCCCAAAGATTTCCCTTATTTTATTTTGAAGCCTATCTACAATATGGCAAAGTTGTTCTTGTAGGGAGTATCCATGGCTTGTGCATTAGTGTAATAAAGAAAAGTACTTGCCCATGGTTGCATACAAGGACTCATGATTTCCTTGTGTTCATGCTTGGATTTACCTCCATAATTTAGATACTCTAGAGTACGTTTAGTACTTATCATTGAAGAGCTCTAACATAGTACTTCATCAGTGAATGGATTTCGGTTCTAAGGATTGGTAACAACTTTTTGCTTCCTTAGTGAGTATCCTTAGGAACAAAATCAACTTCTGCCATTCATTCTTTATGTTTTACAAGGTACATGCATTATAAAAAGCTTGAAGATGATTTTGAGGGTCTACATTATATCCCCATTTAAACTTGGAGATATTATTCATATCGAACCTTTTGATCACGCTATCTTTTAGGTGCCTTGTAGGGATTCTTATTGTCTTTGAAATGTCAAGCATGTTTTAGGTAGCCAATAGAGGCTCATCATAGGTATGAAAATCATGGTGGCCCCTTTCATGACCATGATGTTTAGGATGAGTTCTACTATGCCTTCAGTCTCTTTGATGCTCCACTCCCCCTTATGATTGTCTTTGTCCTTGGTCTTGATCATCCTACTGGTATTTGCATTCATCTCTATCCCATCATTCATCCCCATCCCAATCTTAGCTATTTATTCTTTTTTCTCGGATTCTATTTCTCTTATTAGAGTTTGAACATAGTGTTGGTCATTGGGAAAGTTGGTAGCGGTATAGGACTATGTTGCATAGAATTGCTAATGCTCATCATTCCAAACTAGGTTTGAATGCTGTTCATAAGGGTACTTTGTTCTAGCTCCACAGCTTTAGCCATTGCTCCCTGTATTTATATTATGTTAGGGTTCGATTTTATGGCATAGGCAAAGAATGGGTCGATGGTAGAGAGGTAAAAGTTGAGGATGCCATAGAGTTGTGGACGCATCTCACTTGGCACATAGGCCAGCTAGTGAAAGAATCTAAGGTTGTAATCCTTGACATTTTCCCCAGGTAGTTTTCTTAGGCTAGTGAAGTTGCGAGATGTTATGGCAAGACTTATGAATTTGTCAAATTGAGTCAAAAACTTATTTTTGAACTCCTACCTTGAGTTAATGGAGGCATTGGGTAGCATTAGAAACCATTGGGTTGCTTTGGTTCTAAAAATAGTCAGAAATACCCTACATGCCACATCATTTTGGACTATGTTGTAGATGCCTAGTAAGGTTTCAAAACATTGTATATGTTGGCGAGCATCACTAGAAGGGTTTGTGGGAGCATAGAACAAATTTATGTTCTAGAGTGACTTTGAGATGTTGTGGTAGATAGTAAAGTTAAAGGGGTTACTGACCAAGGGAGCCAAGGGTTGATTAGCTGCTCATGAGTGGCGAGGTACCCCTACACTCAACCATACAAATACGAGCATTTCACGCACGATCCAGTTGAACTCCAAGGACTAAGTGCTTATGCGCCTTAATGGAACACTCAGGGTTAATCAATCGTTGTCTTCCCAAACTTACTTGTATTATCACAGCTGTATGGTTAAGTAAGCTTGAGGTATATGATTTTTTATAGCTTTTATATTTTTTATGTCTTATGCTAATAAAGGAAAGGGAGAGAGAACTAAGTGACTAACTTACATTAACTATTCATTAACTA
>MNCI01006231.1:162803-174421 GCA_015680685.1 Gnetum montanum
CCCATGTCTAAAAGCGATTCTCTGATAGTGATAGAATGGAAAAAGATAAGGAATAAGGAAGATGGAGAAAAAGGAACAACAACAATGTCGATAAAATGGATGTCAGAGATGGTAATGAACAAAACAAATGTTGATTGTAGGAATGTTTAAGGGAAAGAAATTAACTGATGCACCAAATAGGAATGCCACTGGGTCCTCTCCAAAGCAAGCTCTTGCCTTTGATGCCCTGACAAACCCACATTCAAAGAGTCCATAGGCTCTAAAAATGTCATTTGGGAGCAAGAGTTAAAGACTTAACCCCAAGAATTCACCAAGGAGAAAACAATGCATCAACCAAAATATAGACTACTGATATAACCGACAATGAGGTGGAAAATAGGGAAAGAATGATGGGGAGAAGAGAATGGAATGGAGTCCCAAGAACAAGGTGGTGCACAACCCCTTTTGTATTTATGGTTAATGTGACTGAGTAAATCTTATTCCAAATCTAGCCTTAAACAATCCACATCTAGTGACTTCGCATTAATACACTTGGCCAATCCATCTACTTGAAGTAATAAGAATGCTTTCCCCAAAGAGTCATCACCATTCCGAGAAAACAAGAAAGGAAAAAGTAGAAAGAGAGAGAGGGCCTTAGTTAGAGGGAACATGTTTGTTTAGTTCCATAACTAGTGCTTGTAGCCCAGATGATTATTTTGTCTAAGGTGTGTGCTTTGAATTCTCACTATGTTTTTTTTTACATGAGAACCACACCATGCAAAGACTTATTTTTATTGGCTTAGCTTCCCAATAATGGAGTAATGTTAGAATGGTAAAGAAAACTGAAGAAGAAAACATCCAAGCACCCAAGAGAATAGCCAGCACAAATGCATCAAATCCCCTTGAAGTCACACCCTTTTTAGTCCTTGAGTCCTTCTTTAGTTTGAAAAATGCCTAGTCACCAATTCATTAATAGTTTTATTATTAAAGAAATGAACTATACAGTTCCAAGCTAAGAGAGACCATAGAAATTCATGAATGCATGGATGATGTGGACTCATTGCCTGTGATATCAAAAGAACCATACCTTAGTATCAACATTATAACTCAAAGGTAAAAACCAAACAATAGCAATTAATAGAATGCAGTTCATACCACCATCAGGAGCACTTATTAGGTGACAAATCTAACAAAACAAAAACAACAAACAAGGACAAAAACAAGAACAAGAAAAAAAACAAAAATAAACAAAACAAACAATCACACAAAGAAATGAAAAAGTATCAGCGATGTTGTAAAACAAAAATAAGAAAAGGTAAATTATAAAACAAAAATGTGTAAAACAAAAACTTAAAAAGGAACTGAGGGCTTCAAATGGTTAGCAGAGGTGGCCGTCTCCCCCATGACTGAGTTGGAAGGAGGAGATCTAAAAGAGTGAGCAGGGTTGTCCCTTCTCAGAGGTGTTATGTACACTAACCATTCTACATTCATGGAAGGGTTTGGTCTGTTGCACATTAACTAACAATCTCCTATTAAGGCTCTTATTTGAATTTTTTAGGAATTTCAAACTTCCCCTAATTGATGTTTTCAAGGTTAAGGCTTGGAAGTTGGCAGCGGACTTTCTCTTAGTGCATTTATGCTTTTGATGTAAGCGCAAGTTATTTCCTCAGTTAGTTCCATGCACATTAGTGAGTTGTTCTCTTGATAAGCTATCAACCACTGGGTGTCTTCTTGTTGTGTGACTGCTACATATAGGCACTTTTGTATATTAATGTCTTGTGCATACCGGTTGTATGTAGGCGATGCTAAACTTCGCACAACCCATGATCTCTACATGCAATTGCACCCTGTGTCACTGTATGCGATGCATGGAATCTTCTTCTTCTCGATCTTTCCAAAAGTGTTTTCCTTAGATATTTTCAGGGAAAGATCACGGATTCCTAGGCATGCATCTATAGTACTTAGCCATGCTCTTCCCATTATTATTAGGAAGTTCCCTTTACCATTATTCACTTGTATCACTAGGAAATCAACTAGGTATGACCTCCCACACACAGTGGTGATGATGTCCTCCACTAGTCCTAAGCGAACAATGATGGACTGGTCAGCCAGCTCTAGGTGAATATTGCTCTTCCTTAATTGAGGCAGGTTCCAGGCTTTGTACATTTCTTGTGATATTAAGTTGACTCCAGAACCTGAGTCTAGAAGAGCTTTGCATGCCTCATTCCCAGCAATTTGGAGATAGATTAGAGGGCTTCCCGGATCAGATAATTTCTTGGGAAGGTGGCCAACCTTGATCTAGTTGGTTACAACACGTGTTAACATAACTGTATGCATTGAGCTCGGTGTTTGGTTCGAAGGGAGCTCCGAAGCCTTGTTTGATGGGGAGGTGTTCAGAGGTTCAACCGCTTGTGGTTATAAGGGCTTGGTTGGACTGTTGGTTTTGAAGAAAGGTATTTTCTTCATACGATTGTCAAAACCAATAGAGGGTTGAGGATTCATAGCCCTTGCGACATTGCATTGCTGTGGTTGAGTAGGAAGTTCCCCTTGCATTGCTGGAGCAAGTGGTAATGGAGCTATTGGTGTGAGAGCTATGGATGGATTTGAAGGATGGTATGTTTGTGGATTATTTTCTCTAGGAGAAGGAGTTCTATAATACTCACGAGCTTGGTAGTGATGTTGTGGTGTAACATAATCAACAAAGTCACATGGAGAGATTGGATGCTGCACGTAGTAGCCATATGGGTCAAGCTGCCGGTAGGGGTATTATTGCCTTGGTGGTGGCATCCCCCATGACTGTGGGTATTGCCACTGCTGATGTTGCTCAACGGCTTGTGGTGGAGTTCCACTTGGATAATATGTTGAAGGTTGGTGGAACTGCCTTGGATTACCTTGAGGATAAGGTAACCATCGGGGTGCTTGCCATTTGTTTAGTCATGGATTGAGTGCATACACCCCAGAATCTTGTAGATGTGAGATCACTGGGCAACATCCCTTAGGATGGTCGTATTGGCATATTTCGCATCCACCATCATTATCCGTATCTGAATCCACAACCTCTTCTGTGATGGCCATTTTTCCCTTACCTTTGTTATGTGCATTTTCCACTTCTCTCTTTTTGTTTTTGTCGTGGTCACTACCTTGCTCCCTAGACTCCTCTACAATTTTAAGAACAATTTCAAACCTACTATTTAGGGAGACCCACATTTGGTCTACCTTTGCCGATACTTCTATTGTTAACTTTTGGAGAGGCAAAGTTTTCCTATTCACCATCTTTTCGAGTGGTGACTTTTCTTCCTCCTCACAAAATCTCACTTCCCTTTTTCGGATGGAAGGATCTCAGTTGTATTCTTCCGCACTTTCTCTCTTTCGTAGCTCACCTTCTTCTTTGGCTACTTGCTCTAGCAATCTATGAATTTGATGAGACCTAAGCTCTAATAACCTTCCTTGGGCATAACATCCCAAGGGTTCTTCTTGTTTCATGTCTAAGTCCATCCACGAGATGGTGTAGTTGATCCCACTGCGAATAACCATGGCTAGGGCAATGATGTAATAGTGCGTAATAGCGGCCCATGGCAGCATCCAAGGGTTCATGATTTTCTTGCTTCCATCCTTGGATTTGCTTCCACAGGTTAGACACTCGAGAGTATGTTTGGTACTTATCATTGAACAGTTCTAACATTGTGCTCCATCTCCGAATGGATTCCGGTTCTAAGGACCGATACCAGCTTTCAGCTTCTTTCACTAGTGTCCTTGGGAACAACTTCAGTTTTTTCCATTCATTTTCTATGTTTTGCAAGGCACATGAATCATGAAATGCTTGTAAATGATTTTGAGGATCAGCGTTGTACCCCCTTCAAATCGTTGGATGTTGTCCATGTCTAACCTCTTGATCCTACTATCCTTTTGGTGCCTTGTTGGAACTCTTATGGCCTTCATTATATCTAGCATGCTTCTAGTTGCGAGTAGGGGTTCTTTGTGATCATCTCATTCATAGTGTCTATGGTGTCTATGCGGTTCCCCACTCTTCCTTCTTCTATGCCTTGATTCTTTAGAATGCCCTCATCCTCGTTCTTGACTGTCTCGTCGATGTTTTTCACTTTGTTTTCCCTTATCCTCATGATTGGTTTCCCTATGACTGCGTCTGAACATTGAAGGAGAGGGTGAAGGTGACGATGAAGGTGAAGAAGAAGGAGAACCATTGCCATGATGGTGTTTTCTACCTTCTCTTCAATGGTCTCGGCCTTGATCGTAATCACGATCAAAATGTCTGCCCTTATCGTGTGTTTGTGTTCCTTCTTTGAACACTTTGTGTTTGTGGGTATCAGAACCAGGGTTGTGAATAGTGGAGTGAAGGTTCTGATACAATACCTCTTGACCATTGTCAGGAGGAGGAACATCGTTTCGTGGGAAACCTATTGAAGTAGGTTCACCATCCTCAATTTCGCTCAAAATGTGCGAAGCGTTATGGGGCCATTTACCCTTCAAGGATGTATGGTATCTCTCCTGTTGCAAGTCCCTTTGACGTTACACTTCTGTGGGATGATAGTCCCTTGTGTCATGATCACATGCAACATATTCTACATATAAAAGCAGCATGCCTATTCATGTAAGAGCACGAAGAAGCATGTTGGGGACTGATCGATCTGGAGGCAACACTATGTTACCCTCCAAGTCTCTCCAACGCAATTGTTCATCTTGGTGGAGAATAACGGTGAATTCGGGTACATACTCATCGGGATGAGTATATACCACATGAAACTATTGAGGAACTGGCGGATCTTGGTTACGTGTATTATGCCGCTGATTGCCTCTTGTGTTAGTCCTAGGCGGTGAAGTGCTTTTATGCAAAGAAGAAGACATCTTTATCTTGTTCGGTGTGCAATGTACCGTTGTCTTGTCTTTGTTTGATTAACCCTAAGGGTTCATTCTAACGTTCCAATGATATGAATGATTTCCTATGTTGTATGTAGTGCATAAACAACTAAGTCCTCGACAATAGCGCCAATGATAAGTCACGAGGTACCCCTACACTCAACTATACAAATACGAGCATTTCACGCACGATTCGGTTGAACTCCAAAGACTAAGTGCTTATGCGCCTTAATGGAACACTCAGGGTTAATCAATCGTTGTCTTCCCAAACTTACTTGTATTGTCACGGTTGTATGGTTAAGTAAGCTTGAGGTATATGATTTTTTATAGCTTTTATATTTTTTATGTCTTATGCTAATAAAGGAAAGGGAGAGAGAACTAAGTGACTAACTTACATTAACTATTCATTAACTAAGTTCTAAATGTTCCTAACACTAGTATCTGTTCCCACTTGTCATACACATCCTGAACCAGTGGAACGTTGCTGGGATTACCAAACGCTAATTGTTACCGGGTTACCAAGCGCTACATGCATGCTCAAAGCAGTCGTACTGAGTGTATTTAGCTAGGAGGGTTGAAGGTTGAGAAAGATATCAATTAACTAGGAAAGCATTAAAAAATAATTAATTACTAACTAGCTTAATATGTATGCTGTAAGGTTTATCATAAAGTTCGTCTTTATTGCCATACACAAAATTGTGCTCAGGTACAAATTGTTCGAATAAAGATCCGTTCACTCTATGACTCCTACTACGGGCACACAGAAATAATTCTAACTCTGGAATAACAAAAATGCAAGAATTTGGCTAAGGGTCTAAGTCTAACTCCTTGGAACCAAGGGCGCCGCCTCTTATTTATAGAAGATGAGGTAGGGTGCGATATTGCGTGGCGGTGTGATATTGCGTACACGATATCACGGCTCATCAACTACCATCCTAGTCTGAGTTCTCCTAAGAATAAAACTTGGAAAGCATGAGACTTGTTGTTTCCTTAATGCGAAAAGATGAGTGATTGGTTAGTTAGAAGCAGAGGAGAGTTCACTCATAAAACATAACTATAAAATATAATTGTTAGAATGAAATTATAAAATTGCGTAAAAGAAAAGAAAATATTGAAATAATAATTTTTTGATAAAGAAAAACACTAAAATATGTTACTTTTTTTTTGAAAAGAAAAAAAAATGTATAAAATTGCAATACTTATAAAATTAAAAGGGAAAACAATAAAATGCAAGATTTTAGAAAAATAAACTTAAAATTGCATAATCAAATAAAACCACCTTACCTAACTCAAGACTAAGGTAAGGACTACCAAAACACAAATTTGAAAATGGGATTGGAAACCAGGATTGAAAAAAAACAAGGAAAAAAATTAAAGAAAAATGGGTGATGAGACCCGAAAGTTTTCAAGAAACGAACTTCTAAGAATAAGAAATAAAGGGCTCGAAAATTCTTTAAAAGATTTTTCAAGACTGGTTGAAAACAAAAATTTTAAATAAAACAAGTTTGAAACAAAAAAAAAATGAAATTTGCAGGAAATGAAAAAAAAATAAGGATGGAAAAGGACAGAAAATAGATATTTTAGAAAATGGGATAGCAATGGCTAGAAAAATGGCAAGAAAAACTGATATAAAAAGGGCGGGGAAAGGCCCTCTCTATAGCGCCAAAAAGGTGTTATACATAAATTTTGGTCACACCAATACCCGGAAAGAAAATGCGTTTTAGGAGACTACTACCCAGGGCACCTTTGGTATGGGTACGGAAACCCGGGAATAGTCTTAGCTGGAGAGGGCTACGTGGCCTTTTGCAAATAATAAACTAGAAAAAAAATCTGGAATTTAAATTAAATAATTATCTTCAATACAATAAGTAATTAAAAGAACTAAATTTTCCATGGTCCCGTTGATGTTGCTGGTCCGTGACTGCTGATGGTATCCATTGCTGGGTAGGAAGACCGTGATTGTGATGAGAGAGGGAGAGAGAGAGAAAGAGAAAGAGAGAGACTACCCATTGCAGTCCGCACAGGGCAGCAACTGCAGTTTTTAAAGCCTGCCACCATTTGCCACCTTTTGTGCATCAGTGTAGAGAGGAAGATTGTCCACCCACGTCTGCACCACTGAGACAAGCTCCTATCGTCGCCGAGAAGACCCACAAGGATCCCATTTTGAGCCACTGGCTCCTACCTTGGACCCTCCTCGAAGATCAACTAAAATCCTGTAAAGAAAAGAAAAGAAAGGAGGAAACTGTTGCTCAGTGGAGAGGAATCTGCCTCTCCAAATTGATAGCCAAAGCCCCTCCGATTGATAGCTAGAGCTTGTTTGGGACCCCCTCCCCTCTATTCGCTCCTCTAGACTCCATTTTATAACCGCTGCGACCATCTATAATGATGTCTATGTTTCATGTAACGACTACAAAAACCGCCACCACTTCTTGTGTAATAATGTCCACATTTTCCAATTAAGTGCCCACTTATGTCCGTAACCACCATCATTAATGACCGTAATTGCCATAACTTCCAAAACGTTTGCCACTAATGACCATAACCACCATCATTAATGATCGTAATTGTCGTAACTTTCAAAACGTTTGCCACTAATGATCGTAATTACCATCATTAATGATCACCACTTGACAGTTTAAATTTCCACTAGTCGCATGATTTTTATTGTGGTTATTCGGGGAGAGAAATAGAAACGTTAATCATGGCCCCATGCGAGCATGGGAGTGTTGACATCAAAGCTATTTTAAAAGAATTTGTAATGAAACATTGATTTATGGGGTTGTTTACGAAAGATTTAGAGACTAGATACTGATTTAATGCCCATTTTAAAAGTAATATCATGACAGTCAGCCGGAGCGGTTGTATTAACCATTAAATAGGTTTTCGTTTTAAAAAAAGCCTCCATATTTTTAAAAAGTCCAGAGACGTACAAAATAGCAATGTACTAAAAACGTGATCAGGTATGAAGAATTGAAAAGTGATATGGATTCATTGTTACAGACTTGCTTGGATATAAAATTCCAAATTGCTTGCAGGCTAAGAAAATGAATAAATCAAACCTTTCAACATCTCAAACGAATCCAGGCTCAATCCCTTTGACTGACTCCACAGGAATCCAAATTGCTTGCTTGCAGGGTAAGAAATCAAACCTTTTAACACCTTCATTGCTTAGAAACTTCCTGAAACATCCCTACAAATACATACATGTACAGATTCAGCTCGGTGTCTCAGAATAATCTATCACAAGCAATCAGGGAGACAGGGTTTCATAAATTTGCAGCAGCATAGCCGAGAAGGATTTTTATCGTTCAAGATGTTTGGGTCTTGTTTTGGCATCATGTCTTCTTCTTCTTCTTTCTCTACTGCTTCTCAAAAGAAAGTGAGTCCCAGTTCTACATCGCTGGAAAAGGAAAATTGCAAAGCAGTGAAAGCACCGGGAAAAGCCAAAAGCAAAAAATCAGCCCCAATTCCTATGTCTTACTTTCCCCTAGGCTCCAACTTCTCCAGGCTCTGAATCAGGAAATCCCAAATTTATCTGAGCTCGTTTCTGGCCCAAATTTTATGGCCTTCCAGAGCCATGGAAGGTTTGGCCTGATTTTTTTAAGCTCTGCTATTGTTTGCTTAGCAACTAATGATAACGTGTCAACGCTACGCAAACCAGGATTACATGTTGGAATTTTACAATTCTGACCTAAAATTTCAGGTTGCCAAATTAACAGTAGAATTTGTTATATCCTGGTAGAAAATGCTATCTTAAATTAGTTGCTATCTGCTATAATTTTAGTGTAACAAATATGCTTTTGGATAGAAAATAAATTGCATTGATGTAATTTTGATTACGTGTTGAGCTGCACTCCTTTTGTTTTGTTAGAAAAAACATGCTAACAATGCCTGCGACTTCTAGCATTAACTTAATTTGTGTTTCTGAGTGGATTACCAAAAGACAGTTATGCAATTTGCAAATAAGAAAGTAATACCGCACGTGGTTTCTAGAGAGATGCAATAATCTGGGAAAGAACATTTTGTTTTTGTTTTCTTTTCAAATGGAAAAGCTTAATTACTTCCTTGTGAGATCACAAAATGTTTCTACCGGATAAAAATTTTTTATTACAAGGCTTGGATATTCTTATCATGGGTCTTCAACACCTCATCAAGAAAAAAAAAAGGTTTAACAACAAATTAGTGTAGCAGAAATGCATGTATGATTAAATGGATATTGAAAAACATTTGCCCAATACTGATAGTAAAGTGGTACTTAGAATAGCTTTTATTGCAAACAGGTATTAAAATTGCATCTTAGATGATTTGAACATGTGTAAATAATACTAAATCTTTCAAAAAAGTTGCCACAAGGGAGATGGTTTGATCATGTGTAAATGATACTAAATCTTTCAAAAAATTTGCCACAAGGGAAAAAAAGGTTTAAAATGATATGGAAAAATTATGTGCAAATAACAATTTTAAGACAAAGCTATGATGATGGTCTTGATAATCTAAAGCTAGGATGATGATGATCCTGATAATCCACTTAAGTAAATGAAGTATATGATGTTGATTATTAATCATGACAATTTATTTAAAGCTGACAATAGTTTACATCAAGCCTTTCTAGATATTTTACTTTGAACTTGAGAGTGACATTTGAGATAATGACCACAAATGAGCTTATTCTTAATAAATTTAATTGTTTTGCCTAGATGTCCTCTTTGTGGATGCAAAGAATGAGTGTACACTTGCAATACGCTTTAAAATGGACTTTTAGAATTTGTAACAATTCTCTAACAAGTCTTAATGATATCATTCTTAGTAATCAACCTACTTTATGTCCTAATTTTTTGTTGTGGAGTTATTTTCCAACAATAAAAACATAAGTATAATTTTCCATCAAGAGCAAAGGATGAGCAATTTGTTTCCTCTTGCATTATAAATTCTTTTTATATTTGTGGACTCAAGGTGAGAAAATTATCAACTTTTGTAGTAACTTGTTTCTTGTTTTTTACTCTTAAGTTCATTTCTTACTAGAGAGAGTTTTCTTAAAAGAATCCCTTTTGTAAGAACTGAAAACGTATGAGTGCAAGCAAGGCTTGATCCTTCTCCTACTTAGGAGAAAAGTGTGAGAACCAAGAAAAGACATCCCAAAACTATTGATCTTTCCATTTTTATGTTTAGAATCTGTCCTCTATGTTGATGATCTAAGGCCCTTTTAAATTTTTTTACCTATTATTTATTATTTTTTGGGTCAATGCTCATCTTGCTAAAATAGGTTCTTGGAGGATTGGTGGATGAGCAAAAACTTAACATCTTTCAAGTGGTTGCGCCCAAGCTTGAACCTAGGTTTTACAACTTTAAAAACAAGCATCATATCATCACTTCAAGTGGTAGTCCCTTGGACTTGAATACATAGAAAATGAAAAATGTACTTCTTAGATTAATTGCATATTAAGTAAAGTGCGATGATAAAAAATCATGGTAATTCTAGTAGTGCAACTTTGAGAGATAATAACTCAAAAGTTGTTGCATTTTTTATGCTTAAATTTTGACAAAACCTTTCCATAGATATTAGCATTCAAATAAATCGGGAATCACATCAAATTGTTGTGATATGAGCATGATATGTTCCAATCATTGGATGTCATTCATTTTGGTAAAATTTTGGAACTTCGAAAATATACCATTGCAAACTGAATATTTTCCAAACCACAATAGATATTAAGATAAAATTTTAACTGAACATAGCCACCTATTCTAGCTTTCAATTAAATCTTGAATCATTGAAAAATATTGCAAAATGACTGAGATATAATTGAAAACGTGAATGCCCCCAATTTTGACTATTCAATTTTCATGAATGAGTAAATAATGATGAATGATGATGATGAATTGATGATGAACTAGTGAAATTCTTGTTGCAATTACATTGATGATTCCATGATACAAATTTCCAAGACATGCCTTGGATATATATATATGTGAAAATTAGGTCAAAGGTTACTAAAAATAACACAATATAGCCCCAATGATAAAATAACCCTAAAATGATATATATATATATGGGCCAAAATAACATTATAATTGCCAATCAAATTAAACCTAAAAAATAATGAGGTGTTGGCCTAGTGGTACAAGTCTTGGTCTAGTAACCCCAAGATTCTACTAGGTAGCATTGAGTTATAAAAACTTCCATAAATCTTTGGGTGTACCTATGTTTCACTTATTTTAGGTTCCAACCCCAAATTAAATCCAAAAAAGTTATGATATGATTTCCTTTAGTTGCATTTTTGTCATTTTCATATATTTATTTGATGAGCGACGAGGTATCCCTACGCTCAACCATACGAATACGAGCGTTTACGCACAATTTGGTCAAATTCCCAGGACTAAGCGCTTATGCGCCTTTACAGAATAAGGACGGGTTAGTCAATTGTTATCTTCCCAAGCTTACTTGTATGGAACGATTGTATGGTTAAGTAAACTTGAGGTATATGATTTTTATATATTTTTTATGTTTATGTCTTGGTGCTACAAAGGGAGAAGTGAACTAATTAAGTAACTAATTCAATTTAACTAATCTACTATACTCTAACTAGTCCTAACACCAACATCCACTCTCATTTGTCGTACACATTCTGAACTAGTGCAACACTAATAGGATTACCAAATGCTAATCGTTATAGGGTTACCAACTGTTCCACACATGCTTGAAGTGGTCGTACTAAGTGTGCTTACTTGGGGGAGTTAACAAGGGGGGGGGGGGGGGGGGGGGG
>MNCI01006231.1:174428-187174 GCA_015680685.1 Gnetum montanum
AGAGAGAGAGAGAGAGAACATTAATTAACTAAGAAAAATATCAAATAACTATAAATAAAATTAAATAAGTGATTTTGAATGCTGCAACGTTTATCACAAAGTTCGTCTTTATTTCTGGCCATAAGGTGTGCTCAGGTACACAATGCTTGAATAAAGATCCATTCACTTTATGACTCCTACTGTAGGCACTCATAAATAATTCTAACTCTGAGAAGGAAAAAAGGCAAGAGTTTGAGTAAGGGACTAAGACTAATTAACTAATTATTGCCAAACCAAGTGTGCCCGCCTCTTATTTATAGGTGACAAGATAGGCCCCAATATTGGATGTTTGATATCGCTTGGAAGGCTTCAATATCACCTACACGATATTGTAGATGCGATATCGCGGCCCCAATATTGCGGCTCATCATACCCCCATGACTAAATGAAAACTCATCCTCGAGTTCCTTACAAAATATTGGGAAGGTATGGGATTATTGACTGAATGAGAATTGATAGCGACAAGGAATAACAAACTCAAAGTGCCTAGTGAACGGATCGACAAACATATTACAACATTGGTGTTCATAACCATTGTGGTGAACACTGTACATAGATGACATCTAGACCCTCATCTGATAGCTTGCAGAGAAAGAGAAAGAGAAAAGAAAATGAGGTGCATAGCTATCGATGTTAGAAATGTGCATTCTGTTGTTCATCCATAGCCCCATGACCAAACGTGTTCCTTGCATAAACACTCCAGCTCTAGTCCATCCTGAGTGCTTCCTCCTATCCCAGTCCATTGTTCATGTAATCACCATCTGCACATACAACATAGTCATGAATTAGCAAGGATAGATAAGCCATAATGTAGTTGATACCTTGCCTTGATATAAGTGCATTGGCTGGGTTGTGGGTATGGCAGATATTGGGTTAGAGGTTTTTAACTGATAACTACCCAAGGTGTAGGGGTGAGATAGGTAATTGAATGGAAAAATTTGTGATAGGGGCCCCACGGCTAAGAGCAAACCTCCTATAGCAATAGGGTGGAAAAACTAAAGGAACAATGAAGATGAGGGAAATAACAACAGCAAAGCTAATAAAATGGATGTCATGAATGGGGATGAAACAAGAAATGGTTGATTGCAAAGAATGTTTAAGGAAAAGAACTTAACAATTACACCAAAAAGAAATGTTAGTGGGTCCTTACCAAAGTAGGTCCACGCCTTTTATGCCCTGATAGACCTACAAACCAAAGAGTCTGTAAGCTCTCAGAATGACATATGGAAACAATGGTTAAGAACTTACCCACAAGAGTTTACCGAAGACCAACAATGCGTCAACCAAGACAAAGACTAATCATAAAATCGACAATGAGGTGGAATATGGGAAGAAATATGGAAGGAGAGGAAGAAATGGAATGAAATTCCAAGAGTAAGGTTGTGTAAAGTTCCTTGTGTATTATGTGGTTAAGGGGACTGAATAAAATTCATCCCAAGTCTAGACTCAAAGCAACCACATTTAGTGACCTCGCATCAATACATTTGACCAACCCATCCTCATGAAGCAATAAGAATGTGTCCATCGAGTCACTAGCATTCCAAGGACAGAAAGATAGGGAAGCAGGAAGTGAGAAAGGGCCTTAGTTAGAGGGAATCATCAAGCATGGGTAACATGTTTTTCCAGTGCCATAACCAATGTTTGTAGCCCATGTTTCTTTATTATTTTTAAGGGATGTGCTTTGAATTCCCACTAGTTTTTTTTTTTTTTTGTGTGAGAACCACACCATGTAAAGACTTATTTAGATTCATTCAACTTCATGATATTTGGTCAATAGTGGAATGACAGAAAACTCATGAAAAACATCCAAGTACCTAAGAGAATAGTTAGCAAAAATGTGTCAAATCCCCTTGAAGTCACACCCTTTTCAATGAATTTGAATCTTTCCTTGGTTCGAAAAGTACTAAGCCACCAGTTCATTAATAAGTTTTTCTTAGGAAAAAGGGATAGTGCACTTCCAAACAAAGGGGAATCATAGAGTTGAATGGATGAATGGATGACGTGGACTCATTGCATGTTTTATCAAAAGAAACCATATCTTAGTATCAACATTGAAAATCAAAGGTAAAAACCAAACATTAACAATCAACACCATTATAGGATAATCCACCATCATGAGCACTTATTGTATGATGAATGAAAGTAAATCAAACAAACAAAGAAATGGTAAAAATGATAACGATGGTGTAAAACAAAAAATAAGTAAATATGAAAAAATGTGTAAAACAAAAATGTGTAGAAAAAAATGTGTAAAACAAAAATATAAAGGGAACTAAGGGTTGAGAATGATTAGCATTTGTGGTCCTCTCCCCCATGAATGAGTTGGAGGGAGGAGATCTAAAATAGCTAGCAAAGTTGTCTACCAACAGAGGTAGTATTGTTATTGGCTGTTCTAGACTCATGGAAAGGTTTGGTTTATTGGATGTTAACCAATAATTTCTTATCTAGGCTATTAGGTTTGTAAATCATCATGGCTCCTAAAGGAAAAGTTGCATGAATAATATAAGGTCCTTCACACAACATTTGAAATTTAGTGCATTGTGGCATGTATGTGGGGTTTCAATAAAGAACCTTATCTCCTGGTTGATACTTACCTTTTCTAATTTTTAGGTTATGACATTGTTTATTAAAAGCCTTTTGCAATTCATTAGATGACAAGGTGACTAATCGGTACTCATCTAGTAGGTTAAGGTTCATTAACAATTCTTTTTATGCTAGATTAAGGTCAAGGTTAAGATCACATGCCATAGATAGTATATAGAGTTCTGCTTGAATAGAAAGCGTGGGGAGTTTTCCGTACACTAACTCATAGGGAGAGTAGCCTATAGAAAGTTTCCATGTGAAGTAGTATGCCCAAAAAGCATCATTCAATTTGGTGCTCCAGTCTCGCCTATATTTGCTAATGGCTCTTGTTAATATTTTTGTAATCTCCCTATTGGTTACTTTGGCTTGACCATTCGCTTGAGGGTGGTATGGTGTAGTCAGTTTGTGTTTAACTCCTAAGCGTTGCATCAACTTTCAAAAAGTCGCGCCCGTAAAATGTGTACCATTATTCAAAATAAGTGCATGAGGCACATCAAACCTATTAATGATTTGTTGTTGAACAAATCATGCAACAGTAGATGATGTATAATCCATAACAGCAGCTGCTTCTACCCATTTTGTAAAGTAGTTAACGACAACGACAATGTAAGCTTTTTCATTGGACATTGGTGTAATAGGCCCCATAAAATCAATTCCTCATATGTCAAAGGGTTCTAAAGGTTGAGTCCATTGTTGTGGACCCTCCATCCTAGTAGTCATTCCCCCATCACGTTAGCAACACTCACAAGATTGGATGAAATGATGAGCATCCCAAAACAATGTAGGCTAATAATATCCTACAAGCAAGATTTTAATAGATGTTCATCTCCTAGCATAATGATCCCCACAAGGACCCTCATGAGCATCTTGGAGAACTCATAATTGATCTACATCGGGAACACACCATCGGGCCAAGCCATCAAGACATACCTTATAAAGGTGTCCATTGATTATCATGAAATATTTGGCTCGGTGAAGAAACCATTGTTTTTTTTCCAGCGTCTAACTCTTATGGTGTTTCTTGTGTAAGGAGATAGGTAAGAATGCTACTATACTAATTTATTTTTGTGGTTAACTAATTATTTACTACACCTACAAATAGGAATTCATCAGGAAAGTGATCAGAAAGTAGATATTCATCCTCTTTGTTGTCCCATATTAACCGAGATAAATGATTAGCAACAACGTTCTCAATGCCTTTATGATCTATCATTGTAAGATTGAACTCTTGTAAGATTACAAGCCATCGTATGATGTGAGGGCTCACAGTTGGTTTATTCAGTAGGAACTGAATTGCACTATCGTCTATGTGTACAAATACGTTATAGCCCAATACATAGTGCCTGAACTTATCTAGTGCAAACACCATAGCCATTAATTCCTTTTTCGTTGTGGTGTAGTTGAGTTGTGCACCAGCAATACTTTGACTTGCACAATGAATGTAATAGGGTCGTTTCTGGTCATCTAACTATGTAAGTACATCTCCTAAAGCAAAGTTGGACACATCAGTCATTATATGGAATGATCTGAACCAATCAAGAGCTTGTAGAATAGGTGTTTCTACAAGCTTCTATTTTAAAGTTTGAAAAGCTAACTCACATTCTCTGGTCCATTCAAAAGGTATGTCCTTTTTCATTAGTTCAACCAATGGTTTTGAAACCCTTGAAAAGTTCTTTATGAATCTTCTATAATAGCCAGTGTGTCCAAGGAATGATTACATGTATTTTACAATTTTAGGTTGGCGCGTGATTCCTTGGATAACTTTAATCTTTTTGGGCTCTACCTCTATCCCTATTTGTGAAATTTTATGCCCTAATACTATGCCTTCTTAGACCATTAAATGGTTTTTTTGCCAGTTGAGCCTTAAATTAGTTTCAACACATCGTTTTAGTACTTGCTCTAATAGGTCTAATGCTTGATCTAAGTTTGCTCTGTAGGTGGAGAAATCATCCATGAAGACTTCTACACCATTCCCTATTTGCTGTTGAAAGATACTTAGAACTAAACATTGAAACATTGTAGGAGCATTACGCAAGCCAAACGACATCTATTTGTATGCAAATGTCCTCCAAGGACTTGTGAATGTGGTCTTAGCTTGGTCTTCTGGTGCTATTTGGATTTGGTTGTATCCATTGTACCCATCCAGAAAACTATAGTAGCAATGCCCTACAATGGTGTTTAAGACTTCGTTGACGAATGGCAATGGAAAGTGGTCTTTGAATGTTGCCATGTTTAGTAGCCTAAAGTCTGTACACACCCTCCATTTACCTCCCTTTTTGAGCACAATAACTAATGGACTAACCCATTCGCTATCAGCAATGGGGTAGATGAACGTAGCCTTTAGAAGCTGTTTAATTTCTTTCTTAATCACTTGCTTAAGTTTTGGGTTCAATCGCCTCTGCGATTGTCGTCGAGGCTTCATGGAGGGGTCAGTGTAAATTCTATGTTAGCATATCTTAGGGTATATTCCAGTTAATTCAGGATATGACCAAGCAAAGAATTTTGACCATTTGTTCACAATTGTCAGCAGCCTCTCTTTTTGTTGAGGAGCAAGGTTAGCATTAATAATTACCGATATTCCATTTTTGAGAAATGTGTACTCCATACCGGTGGGCGATGGTTTTAACTCTAGGGGATTTTTCTTAAAGTTATCAGGGATTTCCAACTTCCCCCAATTGATATTTTGAATGTCGAGACTTGGAAGTTGGCAATGGACTTGCTCTAATGTGTCTATGCTATCAATGTAAGCACAAGTCAAACCCTCAGTTGGTTCCATGCATATAGTTGAGTTGCTCTCTTGGCTAACTATTAACCACTGGGTGCCTTCTTGTCTTGTGGTTGCCGCATATAGGCACCTTTGTATGTTAGTTACTTGGGCACATTGGTTGCATGCAGGCAATGTTACATGTTGTACGAACTAGGACTTCTACACGCAATTACACCCTGTGTCACTGTATGCGATGCATGGAACTTTCTTCTTCTCAATCTTTCCAAACATATTTTCCTTTGATACCTCTAGGGAAAGATCATGTATTCCTAGGCATGCATCAATTATGCTTAGTCATCCTCTTCCCATTATGATAGGGAAGTCTCCCATACAGTTGTTGACTTGAATCACTAGGAAGTCAGCTGGATACGACCATCCAAAAATAGTGGTAACAATGTCCTCCACTAGACCTAATGGGACAGTGATGGACTGGTTGGCCAACTCTAAACAAATGTTATTCTTTTTTAGTGGAGGCAGGTTCCAGGCTTTGTACATTTCTTGAGAGATTAAGTTAACACTAGAACTTAAATCCAAAAAAGCCTTGCAAGGTTCATTCCCAGTGATTTGTAAATATATAAGGGGACTCCTAGGATCGAAGAATTTCCTAGGAAGATGGTCAGCCTTAATCCAATCGGTAATGGCATGTGTTAACATGACCATGTATGTTGAATGTGGCCTTTGGTTTGAAGGGAGTTCCAAAGTTTTGGATGATGGTAAGGCCTTTGGAGAGTTAGCCGCTTGTGACTACAAGAACCTGGTTGGACTATCGGTCCTAAAGAAAGGTCTCTTCTTTACGTAGTTGTTTGAACCAATAGTAGGGTGAGGATTAATGGCCCTTGTAGTGTTATGTTGCTGCAGCTAGGCAGGAAGCTCACCCTGCATGGCTAAAGTAGGTGGTAATGGAGTTAAGGGTGGAAGAGATGCAGCTGGATGAGAAGGATAGTACATTTGTGGAACATCACCCCTAGGAGAAGGAGTTCTATAATACTCATGGGCTTGGTAGTGAGGTTGGGAAGTGACGTGACCAGTAGAGTCATGTGGAGAGATTGGCTGTTGTACATAGTATCCATATAGGTTGGGTTAATGGTAAGGGTACTGTTGACGTGGTGGTGGCATTCTCTATGATTGTGAGTGTTGCCACTATTGATACTGCTCATTTGATTGTGGTGGAGTTCCACTTGGATAATACATTAAGGGTTGGTGGAATTGCCTTGGGTTACCTTGGGGATAAGGTAACCTTCGAGGTGTTTGCCTTCTATTTAATCTTGGGTTGAGTGCATACACCCCAGACTCCTGTAGATGTGAGATTACAGGGCAACATCCCTTAGGATGGTCATATTGGCATATCTCACATCCACCATCATTGTCTGTATCCAAATCCACAACCTCTTCGATGATGGCAACTTTTCCCTTACCTTTGTTACATGCATATTCAGCTTCTCTCTTTTTTCTCCTTTCTCGATCATTACCTTCCTCTCTAGAATCATCTACTATTTTGAGAATTGTTTAAAATCTATTATCTAGGGAGTCCCACATTTGGTTCACCTTTGCTGATACTTTTGATGCAAGTTTTTGAATGGGCAGGGTTTTCCTATTCACCATCTCTTCAATTGGTGACTCTTCTTCATCCTCATAAAATCTAACTCCCTTCTTTCGGAGGGAAGGATCTTTGTTATATTCTTCTACACTCTCTCTTTTCCTTAACTCACCTTCCTCTTTAGCAACTTGATCCAACAATCTTTGTACTTGATGGGCCCTAAGATTAGATAGCCTTCCTTGGGCATAAGTCCTAAGGGTTCTTTGTGTTTTGTGCCTAAGCCCATCTATGAGATGGCATAGTTGTTCCCTTTGTGAGTAACCATGGCCTGGGCAACGATGTAATAGTGCATAATATTGGCCCATGGTTGCATTCAAGGGTTCATGTCCTCCTTGTTTTCATCCTTGGATTTGCTTTTGCAAGTTGGACACTTGGGAGTACGTTTGATACTTATCATTGAATAGTTCTAACATGGTACTCCATCGATGAATGGACTCTGGTTCTAAGGACCAGTACCAACTTTCCGCTTCCTTGATCAGTGTCCATGGAAATAACTTGAGTTTTTGCCACTCGTTTTCTATGTTTAGCAAGGTACATGCATCGTGAAATGCTTGCAAATGATT
The DNA here is from genome assembly GCA_015680685.1 of Gnetum montanum. Lineage (NCBI taxonomy): Eukaryota > Viridiplantae > Streptophyta > Gnetopsida > Gnetales > Gnetaceae > Gnetum > Gnetum montanum. Next base: position 181,978 of record MNCI01006231.1, read on the forward strand.
TTGAGGATCAATGTTGTATCCCACTTCAAATGGTGGGATATTGTTCATGTCCAATCTTTTGATCCTACTATCTTTTTGGTGCCTTGTTGGGATTCTAATAGCCTCAGTTATATCTAGCATACTTTAGGTAGCGAATAGGGGTTCATCGTGATCATACTGTCTATGGCGTCTATGATGCCTATGTTGTTCCCTACTCTCTCTCCTTTCATGATGAGTTTCTCTAGAATGCCCTTGTCCCCTTTCTTGGCTACTTTGTCTATGATTCCTGTTTCACTTACCATTATCCTCAGGGTCTTTTTCCTTGTGATTGTGTCCAGATCTTGAAGGAGAGGGTGAAGGAGATGGTGAAGGTGAAGAAGAAGGAGGACTGTCACCATGATGGTGTCTACTTCCTTCTCTTCGGTGGTTGCAATCTCGATCGTGGTTACGATCAGAATGTCCATCTTTGTCATGTGTTCGTGTTCCTTTTTCAGACCCTTTGTGTCTATCTGTACCAGAATCCAGGTTATGGATAGTTGAGTGAAGATTCTGATACACCACCCCTTGACCGAAGTCAATAGGAGGAAAATCATTTTGTGGAGACTTCCTGAGGCAGGTTCACCACCCTCATTTTCACCTATGACATACAGAACATTCTGAGACAACTTCCCCTTCATGGATTCATAACATCTCTCCTATTGTAGATCCCTTTGACATTATGCCTCCATGGGTTGACACTCTCTCGAGTCGTAATCATGTACAACGTACTCTGCTTGTAAGTGCTGCATACCAATTTATGTGAGAGCACAAAAGAGCATGCCTGGGACTGAGAGATCGTGAGGTAACACTATGTTACCTTCTAAATCACACCAACATAGTTGTTCATCCTAGTGGAGGATAAAGGTAAAGTTTGGTATATACTCATTGGGATGAACGTATACCACACGAAACTATTGGGGGACTGGCAGATCATCATGTGTACTCCGCCTTCGATTGTTCCTTGTATCAAACCTAGGTAGGGAAACATTCTTGTAAGAAGAAGGAGACATAATTGTCTATTTAGTGTACAATACTTTTCGTTTCAATAATTGTAAGATAACCAACCCTAAGGGTTCGTTCCAATGATGGGAAGATTTCCTAAGTTCGAACTAGCGCACAAACAACAAAGTCCCTGGCAATGGTGCCAATGATGAACAACGAGGTATCCCTAAGCTCAACCATACAAATACGTGCATCCATGCACAATCCTATTGAATTCCAAGGACTAAGTGCTTATGTGCCTTTATAGAACAAGGATGGGTTAGTCAATCGTTGTCTGCCCAAGCTTACTTGTATAGCACAATTGTATGGTTAAGTAAACTTGAGGTATATTGATGAGTGGCGAGGTCCCCCGACACTCAACCATACGAATACGAGCGTAACACGCGCGATCCGGTCAAACTCCGTAGACTAAGTGCCTACACACCTCATGGAACACTTAAGGTTAACTATTCGTTGGCTTCCCAGACTTACTTGTATTTGTCACGGTGTATGGTTAAGTAAGTTTGAGGTATGTGATTTTTATAGTTTTTCTATTTTATCTCCTATGTTAGTGAGGTGAAGGGTGAAGAGAATAATTAATTAACTCTAACTAACTAACTAAGCCTTAATTTACCTAGCGTCAGCATTAGTTCCCACTTACCGTTCACCCTGAACCGATGCAACCTTGGTATAATATCTGCTCGAATATGTGTTCAGGTACAATATCTGCTCGAATAAAGATCCGTTCACTTTGGAGTTCCTACTGCAGGCACATGGAAAATATTCTATCTCTGGAGAGGTCAAACTGCTAGAGTTTCACTACGGTCTAAGCCTAGGATGAGAAACAATGGAGTGCCGCCTCTTATTTATAGACTTGACGGTGCACCACGATATCGCGTACGTGATATCGTGTGGGATGCGCGATATCGCGTCCCATCATATATGATTTTTATATATTTTTTATATTTATGTCCTGGTGCTACAAAGGGAGAAGTGAACTAATTAAGTAACTAATTCAATTTAACTAATCTACTATACTCTAACTAGTCCTAACACTAGCATTCGTTTCCACTTGCTGTACACATCCTGAACAATGCTACACTACTGGGATTACCAAACGCTAATTGTTACTATTCGTCCTTATTTCTGGCCGCAAGGTGTGCTCAAGTACACAATGCTCGAATAAAGATCCGTTCGCTTTATGACTCCTACTGTGGGCACTTAGAAATAATTCTAACTCTGAGAAGGGAAAAAGGCAAGAGTTTGGGTAAGGGACTAAGACTAATTAACTAACTATTGCCAAACCAAGTGCGCCCGCCTCTTATTTATAGGCGACAAGATAGACCCCGATATCGAATGTCCGATATCACTTGGAAGGTTCCAATATCGCGTACCTGATATTGCAGCTCATCATTATCCCATACTTGTTCCTTCAATGATATTTAATATTTATTAATTAGTTGGTGACTATCACTAGTTATGTCATTACTTTGTTTTTCTAAATTTAATTTTAAACCTTATTATCACAAAATGTTGATTTTGCACTCTTTTCTTTCAAATTTTATTTATTAACATTTTTAATAACGATGTTAGCTTAGTGGTAACGTTCGGTCAGGTCAGATCACATATCTGAATCAAATAAATAAATTTAAGAAAATTTGGAAAAAGAAATTCTTAAACTAATCCGGTTGAATTAGGGAGCGACAGCTACATGATATCATAATAAAAGATAGTCCCCCTGATGAATCCGTGGTGATGATGCAATACAACTTGCAGGAAAGATTCAAATGTGCTTAAAACATTATTCTGAAACTTTCCAAAACATATATAGTTTCAGTTTGGTGTCTGGAAATCATCGCAAGAAATCAAGCAAAAGATTTTCTCAATAAAATTTATTTTTCTATGTAATAGAAGTGAACGTTCCGACAAGAAGAGCCTCAAAAAACTATGGAAAATCAGACAAATTGTTATTTGGATAATTGGATTGGGTTTTGAACCCAACGTGAATCGAACACGCAACCTTCTGATCTGGAGTCAGACGCGCTACCATTGCGCCACGGATCCGGGATGGACAGCAAAATAAAAACTTACATTTGAAAAGTCCAAAGGTGAAAAAGACAAAAAAGGAAAAAAAACAGAAAAAGAAAACTGCCGGTGAGACATGCAACTTTAAATGCATCCGTGATATCCAGAGAATTACGTCGCATGAAGATCATTATCGCGATCTGTGAACACCAACTCTTTCAGGAAAATGGTCCGACGAACAAAAATAATAAATTATTGTTTAAGGATCCTTCGTAAATAAATGTCACAAAGCGACAGTACTTTGTAAAAGAAGTTGATTATAGCAGGCATGTGAAGTTAGAAATTAGTAAAGAAATAAAATGCTTCACAATGCACTTGTTTCATTGTTATTATCGAAACTTCTATTTTTTGTGAAGTAAGACATGTTTTTAGGGTTGTATAGCAAGTGCAAATGGCGTGCTGGTATTGGGTTATCTAGGGTACAAAGTTATGCAAGCTAATCAAATGGTCAATGGCCCGTGCTCAGTAAATGCTATTATGTTTATTTACAAATAATTTCTGATTATAGTGGTTTATAAACTTGATTTTTTTATGGAGAGCAAATTGTTTACTATTGTTAGTTACAAAGCCCTTTAACAACATTCTTTTGTTGTAGTATCAACATTCTTTTGAATTCAAAGATATATTATTAGATTTTAGTTTCAGATGCATAAATGTTTTATTATAGTATATGTCACCGGGTGAATTGTAGTGGAAAATTTTTCACCAAGTGATAGCGCTAAGTGCCCAACTTAGCTAGCTACTCGCAATGAATGCACAACAATGCTCAAGCATAGGGAAACACGTTTATAGGAAAACTTCCACCCTTTACTCACAAGGGAATATGTTACAACACGTACAAGAGGTTGCCCCAATGTGAGCAGCACCTCTTGTATTTATAGGCGCGGGTGTACTTGGCCTTGTCAGTGCACTCTCGTGACTAGCGCTACAAACGCGTCACTTGCATCTCCAACAAAGAGTATGCACGTAACCCATTGCTAGTTCTGTCTTCCATCCGCTTCGCCCCAACTGGTAATAGCTGATGTGCATGCGCTACATCTGGGCAAACCTAGTTGTAGTCCCCTCGCATGCATCGCACCTAGCTTTCTCTAGTGGTAACAGATGTGCATGCGCTATATCTAGATGAATCTAGTTGCAGCCCCCTTGCATGCATCACACCTGGCTCCATCTGGTGGTACCAAATGTCTTTCCACACCCTAAGTGTGGATCAATATTTATAGGCACGGGTGTACTCGACCTTGCTAGTACACTCTCATGACTGGCGCTACAAACGCGTCACTTGCATCTCCAACAAAGAGTATGCACGTAACCCATTGCTAGTTCTGTCTTCCATCTGCTTCGCCCCAATTGGCAATAGCTAATGTGCATGCGCTACATCTGGGTGTGCTACATCTGGGTGAACCCAACTGTAGCCCCCTCGCATGCATCGTACTTAGCTTTCTCTAGTGGTAACAGATGTGCATGCGCTATATCTGGATGAATCTAGCTGCAGCCCCCTTGCATGCATCGCACCTAGCTCTATCTGGCGGTACTAGATGTCTTTCCACACCCTAAGTGTGGATCAATTGTAGCTCATGCATGCCTGCACGTGAGCTTAGGATTGTGGGAGCTCAAGAGGTCGTGACAAACCCACCCCCACTGGATGAGTTCGACGTCCTCGTCGAAAGTCCTTCCAATGTGGCATCCTCTTCACTACAGCCCTTCCACTGGACTAATTAGTTGGTGCACTGATTCTTTTGACTAGCACCCTCGGTCCAATGGCTAAGTGATGAGACGCGACATGCATACTGCCGCGATATCGCTTACGCGATATCGCGGCCGCCACGATATCGCATACGTGATATCGCGGTCCGCCGCCATATCTATAAATAAGAGGTGGCACTCCCTTCATTTCTGAATCTTGGCTAGAAGTAGCGAAACTCTAGCAGTTTGAACACTCCAGAGTTAGAATTTTTCCCATGTGCCCGCAGTAGGAGTCCTAGAGTGAACGACTCTTTATTCGAGCAACTTTGTAACCTGAACACAAGTTGTGTACGACAATAAAGATGAACTTGATTGGATAAACCTTGCAGTACATGGTTTTATTTTATTGTTATTTATTGCTTTCCTAGTG
>MNCI01006231.1:187458-229582 GCA_015680685.1 Gnetum montanum
GTTCAGGGTGTGTATGGTAAGTGGGAACGGATGCTGATGCTAGTTAATTTAGACTTAGGACATTAGTTAGAGTGAGTTAGTTTCTCAACCCTTTCCCTCATAGCTTAGGAGATAAACTGAAAAATACCAAAAAAATCACATACCTCAAACTTGCTTAACCATACATCGTGACACATACAAGCAAGCCTGGGAAGACAACGAATGATTAACCCCAAGTGTTTCTTGTCGCGTAAGGCATTTAGTCTGCGGAGTTCGACCGGATCACGCATGCACGCTCGTATTCGTATGGTTGAGTGTAGGGGTACCTCGCCACTCATCACTAAGAATCCTCTCAACCATTTTTTGAAATTCCTTTTGAATGCTAGGAGGTGCTCTCCTGACTTGTTGCCTTGCTGCATCCGCATAGAAGGGTTTGAGGAAACTTACATGAAACGTTGAATGGAGTTTCATCTGGTCCGAAAGTTTCAATTGATAGGCCACATTGCCTACCTGCTTCACAACCTCAAATAGTCCATTGTACCTCTAGAGAAGGCCTTTGTGATACCATTTATTAGTGACCTTCTTCTAGATTTGGGAAGTAAGTTTCAATAAGACCTTATTCCCTTCATTGTACTCGACTGCCCTCCAATTCTGATCAACATACTTCTTCATGCACCTCTGTGCCTTGGCTAAGCTGTCCTAAGCTTGCTCATACAAGTCTTGCTTATTGCATGCGAAGTGATATGCTGTTAGGCATTTCCCTTACAACTTTGATCTCGCCACCTCCAATGGCATTATGGGCTGATGCCCAAGGACCAACTCTGCAAGACTTAACCTTGTTGAAGAAGTTTGATGCAATTTGTAGTAGAATTGGGCAGTGTCCAACAATGTGACCCAATTCCGCTAACTTGCTATGATAAAGTGGCGAAGATACTCTTTGACTAGAGCATTCACCCACTCGGTCTGCCCATCCATTTAGGGATGGTTGGCTATGGAAAATTTCAATTCTGAGTCCATCAAAGAGAACAACACCACTTAGAACATCCTTGTAAACCGCACATCCCTGTCACTTACAATATTGTGAAGTACCCCGAATACCTTTACAACATGCTGGAAAAAGAGTTCGACAGTTGTTTTTGCAGTGCACACCTAAGGTGAAGCTATGAACACAACATATTTAGAGAACTGATCAACCACAACCAATACCAACGCCTTCCCATCCACTTGTGGGAAGCTTGTGATGAAATCCATGGAAACATACTCCCATGGTCTTTCCGGGATTAGGAGAGGTTGAAGAAGCCCAGCCTGCTTCTTCTTCTTTGTCTTGTCGAGCTAACACACTAGAAAAGTTCTCACATACAATTCCACGTCCTCTTCCATCTTAGGCCAAAAGTAGCCTCGAGATAGAAGAGCTAGCATTCTCTTCATCCCTAGGTGTCCAGCCCACTGGGTATCATGAGTTTCCCTCATGAGTTTACATCGTAGTCCCTCACCCTTAGGAACATATAGCCTATTTCCCTAAGCGTATAAGAGATCAGCCTCAAGCCAATATTTTCTCACAAGGCCTTCACGCACCTATTGTCGAAGTTGATAATAGGTTTTTTTTGCTTTCGTAGCTTCTTTCACCTTGTCGACGAAGTTCGACTAAACTGTCATCAACACCACTATGTAAGCTTGGCCTTCCTTTCGACTTAACACATCTGCTACTTGGTTCTCCCACCTAAGTCGATGAACCTAATCGAAGTCGAACTCTACAAGGTACTCCTGCCACCTTGTCTGCTTTAGGAAGAGCTTTTTCTAGGTTGTGAAGTAAGTGTTGACCACATTGTCTGTGACCACCATGAACTTTGTTCCCATTAGGTAATGCCTCCAGACATTTAAGCAGTGCACCACTACTATCATTTCTTTTCATGAGCAGTATATCACTACTCTATGTCCTTGAGCTTCCTACTCTCAAACACATCTAGATGTCCCTCTTGGATAAGGACTTCACTAATTGCTTGATTGGACACATCAGTATGAAGTTCGAATAGAACTTTGAAGTTTGGCAACTGCAACACTAGTTCCAATGTCACAGCTTCCTTAATTCGCTAAAAGGTCTTCTCACAGGCCTCTGACCAAACCCACGTTTGGTTTTTCTTTAGCAAATTGGTCAAGGGGGCTACCTTCCTTGTGTAGCCCTCAATGAACCATCGATAATAGTTTGCAAGTCGTAAAAAGGACCGCAACTCAGGCATCCTCTTTGGAGTGGGCCACTCCAAAATCGCCTTTACTTTTTGATCATCCATCTAGATTTTTCCCTTTGATATTTGATGACCTAGGAACAAAATCTCTTGGACACCAAATTCACATTTTTCTTTTTTTACATACAATTAGTTTTCTCTCAGCCTTGAGAAAACCCACCTCAAGTGTTCTACGTGAGCCTCCAGAATCTTACTATACACAACAATATCATCTAGATAGACCACCACTAATCTATTTAGGAAATCATATAAAACATTATTCATTAAATTACAAAACATGGTAGGGGCATTGGTGAGCCCAAATGGCATAACTAAAAACTAGAAAGAGCCATAACAAGTTACACACATTGTTTTTGCTTCATTCCCAATAATGATGCGCACCTGCCAATACCCAGACCTCAAATCAAGCTTGGTAAAATACCTAGCTCTTGCCAAACAATCGAATAAGTTTGCCACATTTGGCACTGGGTACTTATTTTTGATGGTGATTTTGTTTAGTGCCTAATAGTCCATGCACATCCGCAAGGTCCCATCTTGCTTCTTTTGGAAGAGCACCAGTGCTCCATACAGTGCCTTCGAAGGTTGAAGGTAGCTAGCCTCCAACTGATCATCCTGTTGTTTGCATAACTTAGCAAGCTCTATGGGAGACATCTGATATGGAACACTCACGGACAACCTTGTCCCTGGTTCCAACTCTATTCGATGGTCTACCTTCCTCCTGGGAGGTAAGACCTTGAGTAGCTTTGGTGGCATCACGTCTACAAATTCCATTAGTAGATCCCCCACACAATCAAGAACTTCAAATGTCTACTTCTCCTTGATCTCCACCAAGGTAGTTAGCACAGTAACTTTTCCCCTTTTTACCCCTGTATTTGTTTGAGCCACCGACTAAAACATCGATTTAGGCTCTTTACATTTGATTGGGATAAAGTTGGGTTGTCTTTGATCGGCAATCAGCATTTCCCCCAAGTGTGGTGCCACAAGAGCTTTGGCCCTTACAAAGAATTCCACCCCCAAAATTAACTCAAAGTCATCTAAAGTGACTACCAAAAAATTACAATTGTCCTCCTAGAGACCAACTCTGAGAGGAGAGGAGATCACATCATGAACTAGCTGTACCCCTGAGTTCATAGCCTTCACCTTGCTCTAGCTCTTGGTGATGGTCAAGCCAAGTTTCTCCACCAACCGCTGGGATAAGAAATTATTCGTTGCTCCCGTATCCAACATAGCCCTGACCTTGTGTTTGTTGAGGAAGACCTCTACGAACATTAGCTCGTTGGATGGGCTAAGCTTTTGGCAAGCAATGGTGTTCAACAACTATAACAGGTTACACCTCGGGTTCGTGGTATTGTCATCTTCCTAAGATTTCTCCTGAAGTCTGAGGATCACAGGCCTCTCTCTTGAAGGACAGTCGCAAGCTTGATGTGGCCCATCACAAATGAAGCACCCAGATAAGAATTTATTCCTTTAGGAGGCTCCATCTCCCTTAGGTTTGGAGGGCACCCCTTTCTTCTTCTTGTCTTTAGGGCCTTGGTGTTGCTTTCCTCTTCTTTTGCCTTCGTCCTGGGGCTTCTTTCGCTCTAAATTGGATTTGGAATTGCCTCGCTTATAATCGACCAAGCCATTCGCAGCGGCTATGGCTGTTGGCAAATCTTTCACATTCTGCCTCCTCAGCTCTGCCTGAGCCCATAGCTGCAACCCTAAAAGGAAGTTAAACAACTTATCCTCGTTAGACGTATTTTTGATGTCTAGTATTAAGGAACTAAATTCCTTCACATAATTGTGCAAGGTAGTGGTGTGTCTCAGATTTCTTAGGGATTCCTGCGCTACCCACATGGCATTCAGAGAAAGGAACTGATCCTTTAGCTCCTTTCTAAACGCCTCCCATGTTGTGATTTGAGGACGGCTAGCACTCACATCATTCTCTAGCCACTTCTTCCACCAGAACTTTACATCTCCCATGAGATACATGCTGGTTATCGTAACCCTCTAGTCCTCAAGAACACGAGCAGCAAAAAAGTATTGCTCCATATCCCACATGAAGTTTTCCAGCTCCTTCACGTTCTGGCTTCCTCCAAATTGTTTTGGCTCTGGCACTTTCAGTTTGGAGTTGTCCAGAGACCTGCTCCCATGTGAAGATCTTGCAATGATCTTCTTTAGCAATGTAATGTCATCTTCAAGGGATGACAAATGTACATTTACACCTTTGATCTCACCCACATGAGATTCATGTTCGCTCTACACCACATCATTGCTTTGCTGCAGATCATTAATTTCCCTATGATGTAGCATTGCCTTGTCTGCAAGGGATCAAGCATTAGGAGCAGGGGCTCCAATCAATGCTTCCAAGATAGCGACATGTTTAGCAAGGTCCTGCATCACAAACAACCTTACTCTGATACCAACTGTCACCGGGTGAATCGCAGTGAAAAATTTTCCACTAGGTGATAGTGCTAAGTGCCTGACTTAGCTAGCTACTTGCAACAAATGCACAGCAATGCTCAAGCACAGCAAAACACGCTTACAAGAAAACTCTCAACCTTTGCTCACAAAGGAATATGTTACAACACGTACAGAAGTTTGCCCCAATGTGAGCAACACCTCTTGTATTTATAGGCATGGGTGTACCTGGATTTTATGCAATTTTAACAGCCTTCCAGAGCCATGGAAGATTTGGCCTAATTCTCTGAAGTTGTCCTGCTCTTGTTATCCATATTCAGTTTTCAGTATGATATACGAGTAAATTGCATAATTGAGGCTCTATTATTATTTTTTTAGCAGCTGATGCTCATGTAACTGCTAGAAAAATACGTATTTTGGAATCTTAGGTTTATGATTGGACTGCAACTTAAGTTTTATTGGTACTCAGCCAAGTAGACAGTAGAATTTATTACATCTTGCTGAATAACTCTATCCCAGATTCTTCGCTATCTCATCTCCTTGTTAACAGAGGATAACAACGAAAATAACATATGATTTATGCAATTTGAATTACACTTACAAATGTTATTTTGAAAGAAATCACACTCCAACAAACCCTAAAAATCAAAGTGGAATGTGGTACTTTAGGTATGCAAGGTATAGGTACTGAGACATGGACTTGGAGGGATATCACAAAGTACTTCACCATAAAGACTTATGATTTGTTATGGAGTAATGACCAAGCACCTCTTCTATTTAAATTATAAGATTTTGTTCTCAGCTCACACTTAAAAGTTAAAACTATTCTTCATCAAGACTCTTAAGGATGCCTTACCCTGGAAGGATTATCTACCCCTAGAGTCGTTTATTCAAAAGAATTCTTACACTTTCTACAAGCAAGGTGATAAAACTATTAACCATTTTTTCATCTCCTCTCTTAATTCAACATATTTGACAACTTTTTCAAATCTAATCAGTCTTTGAGGCCCACTGTTGTAGATCATTTTCCTAATTGGAAAAGATCCAGAAATTCTCATCACCAACGGTTAAAAGAAAGGGTGTGGTGCATACTCCCTATTTACTGTATAGGATGAAATCTGTACTTGACAAAAATCTAGGATCTACCCATTAATAGTAGTTAAACAAAGAAATTGGAATTTCTATAATGCACAAAATATTTCCTAGACAGTAGATAACCAAACATAATTTTTTGTAATTGGATAAAAACCTAAATTCAAGGAAATAGAATGCTTTCATCCATATACAAGAATTTGTGGAAGCAAAACTAAAAAATAACTTCTAGAAAAGAAAGCTGAAAAATTATTTTGTTTACCTCTAGTTGTTGTGGCCATAGCAAAACTAAGAAAAACTGAAGATAGGAGTTAAAGAAAAGAAAGTAAGCTTAGCTTTAGATGGATCTTCCAACCTCTACAAATTGAATCTCAATGCTGCATATGATGGAATTGCAGTTTTTAAAAACATATTGGTGAGGTTGGGGACCATCCATTCCATTTATAAACACATATGATATTCATTTCATTAAGGAATCATTTCTTTTCAAAATGCTCCACTACCTCCACTACTTTTGTTACAAATAATGGTTGTTGTGATAACTACCTATAACTCCTAGCATTAAAAGAGTGGTAACTTCCAACATTGAAAGAGTCATTATAAGAAGACTGTCATCATGGGCAATTAACCTTACATTCTCCAACTAGCCCATGTATGACAAAAATGGAGATTTTCTATATCATGGCCATACTTAATATACTCATACTCAAACAAAAAATATCAATACTTGGATCATGATGGTTATATCCATTTATGAATTACAAAGCATGACACTTCTTACATGAGCACTTTATGAGCAATTTCCTTATGAATGAATATTTGAAAAATTAGCTAAGAACATATTTTAACAATACTAATGGCATAGGATTTATGTGCATCAAAATATATGCCTTTATTATTATCCAAGCAATTTGTAATGATTTATAATTTGAGTAAGAAAAAAATTATACATGAAATGAACTAACAAGTCCCATATGATTTACATGATCCATGTACTATTTTGTTGACAAAGCTCTAGCCATGGGATCAGCAATCATCAATTTAGTGCTAATATACCGAATATCTACTACATGCTTCTTGACTATATCCTTACCAACAAGTATAACTTATATCGATGTGCTTATTGTGACTTCCACTTTTATTGTTCTTGGAAAAGAGGATTGAAGTAGAATTATCATAATATATCTTTATCGGCCTTGTGATGGAATCAATAATCTAGTAATATAATGTTTCAAACATAATGCATGTGATATAGCTTCATGGCAAGCAATAAATTCTACCTCCATTGTAGATGAAGAAACTATTATTTGCTTAGCACTTTCCCAAGATATGACCCCTCCAGTGAATAGAAACACATATTCAAAAGTTGATTTGGTAGAGTCTACACATCCAACAAAATCTGAATTTGAATATTTAACTACTTCAAGATGGTTGGTGTGCTTATATGTAAGCTTGTAGTTCTTAATTCCTTGCAAATACCTCATGACTCTTTTAGCTGCTTTCCAATGCTCAATGATTAGATTGCTTTGGTATCTACCAAGCATTCCTACTACAAAACTTATATCAAGTCTTGTACATACTTGCACATACATGAGGTTACCAATAATAGATGCATAAGATATGCCTTTCATCTACTCTTGTTCCAATGAGTTTTGTGGGCATTGCTTCAAATTAAGTTTATTTCCTTTCATTATTTGAGTCGCTATAGGTGAGCAATTCTTCATTCTAAATCTCTCCAAAACCTTTTCAATGTGTAGGCCCTTTGAGATAGTCCTAATATCCTTTGATGTCTATCTTTATGAATCTCTATCCCAATGACATAGGAGGCTTTGCCTGTATCCTTCATTTTAAAATTTTAAAAGAGGAATTTCTTTGCCTTATGTAGCAAACCCATGTCACTACTTGCAAGTAAGATGTCATCCACATAAAAAACCAAAATGATGAATTTGCTCCCACTAACCTTAAGGTATATACATTGATCAATAATGTTCTTAATAAAACCAAAGAGACCATAATGTTATGAAATTTTAAACACCATTGTCGAGAGGCTTGCTTTAGTCCATATATGGACTTCCTTAACTTACAAACCAAGAGATCATCTTTACAAAAGCCCTTAAGTTGTTTCATGTATACTTCTTCTTTAAGATCCCCATTTAAAAATGTTGTTTTCACATATATTTGGTGTAGCTCTAAATCAAAATGAGCCACCAAAGCCATAGTTACTATAAATGAATCCTTTATTGATATTGGAGAGAAGGTTTCATGGTAATCAATGCTCTTTTGGAGGAAATCCTTTAGCTATATGTTGAGCTCTCTATCGTTCAGCATTACCAAAAGGATTTCTTTTGGTTTTTATAGACCCATTTACAACCAATTATTGAAACTCCTCTTGACAATTTGACAAGATTCCAAACTTGATTTTTAGCCATAGAATCTATCTCTTTTTTCATGGCATTATAACATGGTAATCAATGTTCTCCTTTTGAGTAAAACCTTTAGCTATATGTGTAGCTCTATATTGTTCAACATTACTAGAAGGATTTCTTTTGGTTTTATAGACCCATTTACAACCAATTATTGAAACTCATCTTGGCAATTTGACAAGATTCCAAAATGGATTTTTAGCCATAGAATCTATCTCTTTTTTCATGGCATTATACCAAAATGTGGAATTTTCTAGACTCATGGCTTGTGAAAATGACATAGGATCATCTTTAGGTTCAACATCAAAGCTAGAATCTTGAAGATATACAACATAGTTAGTAGAAATTGTTGGTTTGTTTGATCTTGAAGACTTTCTTAATTCTACTTCTCCCTCAATGTTTTAGTGATAATTTGTTTCTGTTGAAGAGGTTGTTCTTGATTTGATAACTTGTCCAAAGTGTGCTTTGGATTACCTTGGGAGATGATTGATTCCTCTTTATTTATGAGAGACTTATCACATTCCTTGAGTTACTCAAATTTTAATTCTTGAGGAATCTGTTTTTCATTGAATTCAAAGTCTTCAAGAAATTTAGCATTTTCAGCCTCAACAGTTTTAGGTGTGTGCATGGGACAATAAAATCTAAAATCCTTGGAGTTTACTACATAGGAAATAAAGTATCTATTAATAGTTCTTGGATCCAACTTCTTTAAGCTTGGGTTATACATCCTTACTTCAACTGGACATCTCCAAATAGGCATGTGTCTTAAACTAGGCTTCTATCCATTCCATAATTCAAAAGGTGTTTTAGGAATAGCCTTTAATGGAACCTTGTTTAAGATATACATTGCAGTTTTTAAGGCCTTACTACATAGGATTAAGGAAAGATTAGAATTACTAATGATACATATTACCATGTCCATAAGTGTATGGTTCTTTCTTTCTAATACACCTTTTTGTTGAGGTGTTCCTAGCATTGTGTATTGGGCAATAAGGCCCTCTTTTTGAAGAAATGTTGCAAATGAACCTAATGCTTGTTCCTTTTTTGTATACTTCGCATAGTATTCCCTTCCTCTATCTAACCTTATAATCTTAATTTTCTTTTCCTTTTGTTTCTCTACTTCTATTTTGAATATCTTAAAAGCATATCTACTTTATTAAACATAAAGTAGAGATACATATATCTTGTATGGTCATCAATGAATGAGATAAAGTATCTCTAGCTGATGGGACGCGATATCACATAGGCCGCAATATTGCATTGTTAGCTGCAATATCGCGTACGCGATATCATAGCACGATGCCAGTTCTATAAATAAGAGGCGGCTGTGCCTTGTTTCCACATCTAGATCTAGACCTTAGCCAAACTCTTGCCATTTTAACATTCTAGAGTTAGAATAATTTCCATGTGCCCACAGTAGGAGTCCCAAAGTGAATGGATCTTTATTTGAGCAATTCTGTACCTTAGCACACAATTGTGTACGACAATAAAGACGAACTTTTGGATAAACCTTGTAGCATATGGACTAAGCTAAATAGGACTTTAATTATTGTTAAATGTTTAAATGCTTCCTTAAGGACTTAATCTCTCTTAACCCTCAACTCTCATAGCTAAGTGCATTTAGTATGACTACTTCGAGCACATGCGTTACGCTTGGTAATCCCAGTAACGAATAGCGTTTGGTAATCCCAGTAGCATTGCATTGGTTCAAGGTGTGAACGATAAGTGGGAATGGATACTGATGCTAGGATAATTAAAGCCTAGTTAGTGAAAGTTAGTTGCTTAGTCTCTTCACCCTTTCCCCTCTTAGCATAAGCGATAAAAACATCAAAGACATAAAAATCATGTACCTCAAGTTCACTTAGCATACAACCATGACAAATATAAGTGAGCTTGGGAAGACAACGACTGATTAACCTTAAGTGTTCCATAAGGTGCGTAAGCACTTAGTCCGTGGAGTTCGACTGGATCGCACGTGCACACTCATATTCATATGGTTGAGTGTAGGGGTACTTCGCCACTCATCATTGGCACCATTGCCGGGGACTTAGTTGTTTGTGCGCTACGTAGAACATAGCATACCATTCACATCATTGGGAAGCTTAAACGAACCCTTAGGGTTGATCATAAAGGAAAAATAATATAAAGGTAAACAGCACACCAAAACAAGACTAAAATGTATTCTTCTCCAAACAAAAGCACTTCATCGCCTAGGACCAACACTAGAGACAGTTGGTGGCACAACATACATAACCAAGAACCGCTAGTTCCTCAACAATTCAGTGTGGTATATATTCATCACAATGAATATATACCTAACTTTACCTTTGTCTTCCAACAAGACGAACAGCTGCGTTGAAGAAACGTGGAGGGTAACATAGTGTTCCAGACAGAGTCATCCCCAACATGCTCCTTCATGCCCTTGCATGAATCGGCATGTCACAATTATACACTGAGTACGTTGCGCTTGATTATAACTCAAGGGACTACCATCCTACAGAAGCACAATGTCAACAAGACTCGCGGTAGGAGAGTTACCACACATCATTGAAGGGCAAAGGACCCCATAATGCTTTGCCCATCATAAGAGAAATTAAGGATGGTAAACCTATTTCCATAGGTTCTCCACAAAATAATGTTCCCCCTCCTAATGATAGTGAGGAGGTGATGTATCAGAACCTGCGCTCCACGATACACAACCCTTGTTCTGATTTCCACGAACACCAAGTATTCAATGAGGGAACACAAAAACAAGATAAGGGTAAGCATTCTGATCGTCATCATGATTGGGGTCGAGATCATCGAAGGGAAGGTAGGAAACATCATCATGGTGATGGTTCTCCTTCCTCTTCAACTTCATCACACCATTCACCCTCTCCTTCAACATTAGGACGTAGTCATAAGGAACCTAACCGTGAGGACAAGGGTAAGCAAAATGAGAGACCTCGACGAGAGAGTCAAGAGTGAGGATGAGGGAATTCTAGAGAATCACGACATGGAAGAAGGGAAAGTAGGGAAACGCATAGACATCACAGACACCATGAGAGAAATGACCATGATGAACCCCTACTTGCAACCCAAAGCATGTTAGACATTATGGAGGCCTTTAGAATACCTACAAGGCACCAAAAAGATAGCCAGATCAAGAGACTAGACATGAATAATATCCCATGATTTGAGGGGGGATACGACGCTGATCTGTAGAACCACTTACAGGAATTCCATGATGCCTGTGCCTTGTAGAACATTGAAAATGAGTGGCAAAAGTTAAAGTTTTTCCCAAGGACATTCATAAAGGAAGCGGAAAGCTGGTACCGGTCCTTAGAACCAGAATCCATTCGAAGGTGGAGTATGATGCTAGAACTGTTTAACGATAAATATCAAACGTACTCCCAAGTGTCCAACTTGCAAAAAAAAATCCAAGGATGGAAGCAGGGTAATCAAAAACCCTTAGATGCTGCCATGGGACAATATTATGCATTGCTACATCATTGCCTAGGCCATTGTTACACACAATAGGATCAACTATGCCATCTCATAGATGGGCTAAGACATGAAGCTAGGAGAACCCTTGGGACATATGCCCAAGGGAGATTATCTGAACTTAGGTCCCATGAGGTTCATCGATTGTTGGAGTAAGTAGCTAAAGAAGAAAGTGAGCTATGCAAAAGAGAAAGCATGGAAGAATACAACCATGATCCTTCCCTACGAAAAAGGAGAGTGAGGTCCTATGAAGAGGAGGATGAGTCACCACTCGAAGAGTTGGTGAGTAGGAAAACCTTGTCGCTTGAGAAATTAACAACAAAAGTGTCAACTAAGGTAGATCAAATGTGGGACTCCTTAGATAGTAGATTTGAAACTATTTTAAAAATCATAGAGGAGTCTAAGGAGCGAAGTAGTGATCATGATAAGAAAAAGAAGAGGGATTTAGACCATGCACATAACAAGGGTAAGGGAAAAATGACTATCACTGATGAGGTTATGGACTCTGATACAGACAATGATGGTGGATGTGAGATCTACCAATATGACCATCCTAAGGGATGTTGCCCAATAATCTCACATCTGTAAGAGTCTGAGGTGTATGCACTCAATCCAAGACTTAACAAACGGCAAGCACCCCGAAGGTTACCTTATCCCCAAGGTAACCCAATGCAGTTCCACCAACCGTTAATGTATTATCCAAGTGGAACTCTACCACAACCTATGGAGCAACACCAGCAGTGGCAATACCCAAAGTCATGGGGGATGCCACTGCCAAGGCAACAATACCCTTACCGACAACCGGATCCAATGGCTACTACGTGCAGTAGCTAATCTCTCCAAGTGACTCTGTTGGTCACACAACTCCACAACTTCACTACCGAACTTAGGAGTACTATAGGACTCCTTCTCCTACGGGAGACACACCACATACATACCATCCTCCAAATCCATCCGCATCTCTTATGCCGATAGTTCCACTACCACCTGCTCCAACGATGCAAGGGGAACTCCTCACTCAACCGCAACAACGTAATGCTACGAGAGCTATAAACCTTTAACCTACTACTGGTTCTGAAAACTGCATGAAGAGAAGACCTTTCTTCAGAACTAAAAGCCCAAACAAGCTCTCACAACCACAAATGGTTGAGTCTATGAATGCTCCTCCAACAAATAAGGTTTCAGAGCTCCCTTCAAATCAAGAATAGAGCTCAATGCATACGGTTATGTTAACACATACCGTTACTGACTGGATTAAGATGGGCCACCTTCCCAGGAAATTCTTTGATCCTGGAAGTCCCTTAATTTATCTCCAAGTCGCTGGGAATGAACCATGTAAGGCTCTTCTGGACTCAGGTTCTGGAGTCAACTTGATCTAACATAAAATGTATAATGCCTAGAACCTGCCTCCACTAAAGAAGAGCAATATTCATTTAGAGCTAGCTAACTAGTCCATCACTATTCCCTTGGGATTGGTGGAGGACATTGTTACCACTGTGTGTGGTTGGTCATACTCAGCTGATTTCCTGGTGATCCAAGTAAACAATGACAAAGGGGACTTTCTAATAATAATGGGAAGGGCATGGCTAAGTACTGTGAATGCATGCTTAGGAATCCATGATCTTTCCTTAGAAATATCTAAGGAAAAAATTTATGGAAAGATTGAGAAGAAGAAGGTTCCATGCATTACATACAGTGATACAGAGGGTGACGGCATGCAGGAACGTTCAACATCTCTTGCATGCAACTAGTGTGCCCAGGAAGTTAACATACAAAAGTGCTTTTACGTAGCAACCACACAACAAGAGAACACCAAGTGGTTGACAACTAATCAAGAGAGAAACCCACCAATATGCATGGAACTAACTAGGGAAACAACGTGCGCTCACATCGAAAGCATAGATACATTGGAGCATGAGTGTCACCAACTTCCAACCCTTAACCTAAAAACATCAATTGGGAGAAGTTGGACACTTCTAAAAAATTCAAACAAATGCTCATTATTTCGGATCTCTCCCTTTCAATTCAGTCATGGGGGAGATGGCCACCTATGCTGATCATTTGAGGTCCTCAGTTCTTTTTAAATTTTCTTACACGTTTTTTGTTTTACAAATTTCTTTAACTTTTCTTGTTTTTTTTACAACATTGTTTATACTTTTTCATTTCTTTGTGTGTTTAATTATTCTATTGATTCGTCACTTAAAAAGTGCTTTGAAGATGGTATGAAATGTATTCCATTGATTGCTAATGTTTGGTTGTTACCTTTAAGTTATGATGTTGATACTAAGGTATGGTTCTTTTGATATAACAGACAATGAGTCCACATCATCCATACATCCATAAATTCGCTTGGAACTGTACAGTCCCTTTCCCAATAATAAGAACTATCAACAAAATAGTAACTGAGTATTTCTCAAACTAAGGAAGGCCTCAAGGATTGAAAAGGGTGTGACTTCAAGGGGATTTGATGCACTTGTGCTAGCCATTCTCTTGGGTGCTTGGATGTTTTCTTCTTGAGTTTTCTTATGATTTCGACATTGCCACATTATCGGGAAGCTGAGCAAATAAAAATAATAAGTCTTTGCATGGTGTAGTTCTCACGTAAAAAAAAAGTGAGGATTCAAAGCACACCCCTTAGACAAAATAATCATTTAGGCTACAAGCACTGGTTATGGAACTAAAATAAACATGTTCCCTCTAACTAAGGCCCTTCTCGCTTCCTACTCTCTCCTCCTTCATTTCGTTGGAATGGTGGTGGCTCTTTGGTGAAGGCATTTTTGTTACTTCAAGTGGATGGATGGGCCAAATGTATTAATGTGAAGTCACTGGATGTGGTTTGTTTGAGGCTAGATTTAGAATGGGATCTACTAAGTCACATTAACCATTAATACATAAGGGGTTGTACACCACCTTGTTCTTGAGATTCCATCCCATTCTCTTCTTTCCATCCTTCTTTCCCCATTTATCACCTCATTTCTGGTTGTATCAGTAGTCCATATTTTGGTAGATACATTTTTTTCTTTTTGGGTAAATTCTTGTGGTTAAGACTTTAACTCTTGTCTCCAAATGACATTCCTAGAGCCTACGGACTCTTTGAATGTGGGATTGTCAGAGCATTAAGGGCATGAGCCTGCTTTGGGGAGGACCCACTAGCATTCCTATTTGGTGCATTCGTTAATTTCTTTCCTTTAAACATTTCCGCAATCACCAATTATTTTGTTCATCGCCATCTTTGACATCCATTTTATCGGTGTTGCCATTTTTTCTTTTTCTTCATATTTCTTATTCCTTCTCTTTTTCCATTCTATCGCTACCGGAGGTTCACTCTCAGTCATGGGGGTTCTTGTCCAATTTTTTTGATTTTTCTCTTAACCCCTACACCTCGGGTAGTCACCAGTATTATATCTTCAGATCCGTATCAGCCATAGCACAACTCAGCCAATGGACCTTACATTGAAGCAAGGTCTTAATTGCATTATGATTCATTTACCCTTGCTAATATTAGACTGTGTTGTGTGTGCAGATGGAAATCATACAATAATGGATTGGATTTGGAGGAAATGCTTGGAATGGACTAGTGCTGAAGTAGTTATGCAAGGAATAGGATTGATGATGTGCTTATGGATGGACAATGAAAGGCGTAATCTTGGCTTTGGCAGCAGCAAACTTCTTCCTTTCTCTCTCTCTTCTCTCTTCTCTTTTAGCTGCCAAATAAGGCTGGATGTAAAATGTGTATAGTGTTCACTCTTGTTGTCATGAACACTAAGTTTTGCCATGTTTTGTAATGATGATCTGTTCACATGTCATCCCATTCACCATTAGTTTCACTCAAGTCAATAATCCCATACCTTCCCAATATTTTGTAAGGAACTCAAGGATGAGTTTTCATTCAGTCATCGGGGTATGATGGGACGCGATATCACATAGGTCGCGATATCACGTACGCGATATATGAGATATCGCAGCGCGATACCAGTTCTATAAATAAGAGGCGGTTGTCCCTTGTTTCCACATCTAGATTTAGACCTTAGCCAAACTCTTGCAATTTTACCATTCTAGAGTTAGAATAATTTCCATGTGCCCACAATAGGAGTCCCAAAGTGAGCAGATCTTTATTTGAGCAATTCTGTACCTTAGCACACAATTGTGTATGACAATAAAGATGAACTTTTGGATAAACCTTGTAGCATATGGACTAAGCTAAATAGGAATTTAATTATTGTTAAATGTTTAAATGCTTCCTTAAGGACTTAATCTCTCTCAACCCTCAACTCTCATAGCTAAGTGCATTTAGTACGACCGCTTCGAGCACATGCGTTACGCTTGGTAATCCCAGTAACGAATAGCGTTTGGTAATCCCAGTAGCATTGCATTGGTTCAGGGTGTGAATGGCAAGTGGGAACGAATAGTGATGCTAAGACAATTAAAGCCTAGTTAGTGAAAGTTAGTTGCTTAGTCTCTTCACCCTTTCCCCTCTTAGCATAGGCGATAAAAACATAAAAGACATAAAAATCATGTACCTCAAGTTCACTTAACCATACAACCATGACAAATACAAGTGAGCTTGGGAATACAACGACTGATTAACCTTAAGTGTTCCATAAGGCGTGCAAGCACTTAGTCCTTGGAGTTCTATTGGATCGTGCATGCATGCTTGTATTCATGTGGTTGAGTGTAGGGGTACCTTGCCGTTCATCACTAGCCATTTAGACAAGGAATGAGAAAAGGTCCACAAATGTCAATATGTATGATTTGAAGAATCTCTAAATTCTTCTTTGCCCCTTTCATGGTCTTGTTAGTTTGCTTTTCCTTAATGCATTCTATAAAGGTACCAAAATTAGTAAAGTGAAGGATCATCAAGATACCATTATCTACTAATCTTTTGATTCTTTCTATGGAGATATGACCTAATGTTTTATGCCAGAGCTTAGAGGATTCTTCATTTATGACACACCTTTTATTACCAATGTATGAATGTGTAGTTAAAAGATTACATTCAAAAGTGGAACCTAAAATAAGCTTATACAACCTATCAACAAGTTTTCCAAAACCAACAATATTTTTATTTTTAAGGATTTTACAACTAGAATGTTCAAAATTGAACATGTATCCAAACTTGACTGATCTAAAAACTAAAATTAAATTCTAGAAATGATGAAATATAGAAAACATCCATAAGATATAAAATGCATTTGGAGTCTAATACTAGTCTAAATGTTCCAACTACCTCCACTTAAGAATGCATTTGATTTCCTAGATGGATGCTTCGTTCATTTTTCTTTGGTTACCTTATGTGGAGGAAGCCTTGCATTGTAGTAGAAATGTGAATTATGCAAACGGAATTAATCCACCATGTAGGATTAGGAGCATCAACAAAATAAGATTCATGACATACATAGGAAATAAGGTTTAAGCCATTTCATTTGTCCCTTTTTCTTACAAAAAAAAAAAACAAGCAATATTTTCACTATGTTGTTTCATTGGCACACTCTATTCTTTTTTTTTTAATGGATAATTTTTATCTTTTTTCCCTTCCTTTTATCATGAGTAGTTAGATTAGCACTTTCTAGCTTTTCATGCTTAATTCTTTCCTCCTTCTAAACACACATAGTCAGAAGTTCATTTACTAATTGATGGGTCATGATTGGCTATGTCGATGAGGCCTCATTGAATAGGCCCCATCGACATAGGATCTGTTTTTTGCTTATAAATACATGCTCACCAACTGCATTTA
Source organism: Gnetum montanum (assembly GCA_015680685.1). Taxonomy (NCBI): domain Eukaryota; kingdom Viridiplantae; phylum Streptophyta; class Gnetopsida; order Gnetales; family Gnetaceae; genus Gnetum; species Gnetum montanum. The sequence goes on from MNCI01006231.1 coordinate 204,813, forward strand.
TGGCATCAAATTCATAACAGTAGTAGAGCTCTTGCAATTTGTCTATTTGAAAGTTAGAATATTTTTCCCAAGTGTAGACAACAAGAGTCATTGAGTGTATGGATCTTTATTCGAGCACTGTTGTACCTGAACCACACCAGTGTGTACGGAAATAAAGATGAGATTTTTGATAAACCTTTTAGCATTCTAGATAGCTTAAATGTTTTATTTATGCATTCATTATTTTTATTAAATATTCAATCAATTAAGCTAAATTAGACTTTAATCAATTAAGCTAAATAGATTAAGTACATAAGTATGACTGCTTCGAGTGTAAACACATATTCACTTGGTAATCCTAGTAGTGTTATTGCTTGGTGCACCCAGTAACATAGCACTTGGTAACCTAGTAGTGGATACATGGGTTCAAGACATGTACGAAAAGTGGGATCGGATACTTATGTTAGAATTAGCTAGAGACTAGTTAGTTAGTTAGATCGAATTAGTCATTAAATTAAGTTATCTCTCTCTTCAAGCACTAGAGAACATAAAACATAAAAGGACAAAAATCATATGCCTCAATTACATTTAACCATACCTTTGTACTTCACAAGTGTAATTAGGAAGACAACGAATGACCTTAGGGCAAGATTCACTTCCTAAAAAACTAGTGCATCGAAAACTAGAGAGTCCATGGAATTCGACTGGATCATGCATGAACACTTCGTGATTCATATGGTTGGGCGTAGGGGTACCTCGTCATTCATCACTGGCCAACTTTCTTTATGTGGGTTGTGTGAATTTATGAATGATCATACTCATTTGAAAGAGAATTAAGTATGAAGTTAACAAGAAATGACTCAGAGAGATCAATTCCTAAGGATTTCAATTGGGCTGCTATATTCATCATTTCCATAATGTGTTAATGCACATGTTTAGTGTTGTGAAGCTGCTTGTCTAGGCAATTGTTCATGAGGATGCTAACTATTGCCTTATCAAACTTTACAAATTGTTCTTCAATAGCTTGCATGAAATCCTTAACCTTGTCACATTCATGGATAAAACCTTGAATGTTTTTGTTTATATGAATTTTAATGAGCATCATGCTTAAGTAGTTGGATTGCTCCCATTGCTCAAAAGAACTCTTTTCCTATGGTAGACTAGATTCTATAAGTGTTTTAGGCATATCTACATGGAATGCCAAATCAAGGTCCATTCAACCTAAGGATTTTATCCCTCCAATCCTGAAAATTATCTCTAGTTCATCCTAGAACATGATGATCAAGCACAAAGTTATAGGAGTAACTCATTCTAGAACAAAAATACATCACACTAAAAATTAGAAAAAAAAAAAAAAAAAAACTTCCTATGGGTAGAGATTACACTTGCATGAATTTACATGACAAAATTATCAATAAGACTAGCAAATGTAGAATAAATAATTCATACCTATGGGCCTAGAAAAAATTATTCTAGATTTACTATCTCATTCCAACTAGATTATAAAAAAATTACTTCATTGTGGGGCTAAGTAATTTAATCATGAACTAATTGCAATTTTTAAAATGATATTCACATTATCATTGTGACTTAAGGTGTTTTGGCTACGCTTAGCTCATATTAAAAAATTTTCCTTGGAACATGGCATAAAAGAAAATTTAAATGGTGTTATACTTTAATATCCATAACTATATTGAAAACACTATCACAAAACAATATGTATGAAAAATTTCATATCAAAAATCCTTTTTTCAAATAATTTTCCAAAATACACCTTTTTCCAATAGGACATTACAAAAGGATAAACATTATATTTATAGCTATATTTCAAAAAATAATTACTAGTTAACAAGGAAATTATGCTAGATGCATAGAGATTAAGAAAAGTGCAATAACAAAAAAAAAGTAAAAATTACATGGTAATATCCACAAACTGTAACTAAGAAAATTTGATAGAACTTGGCTCCGATACCAATGTTGAACAAAAATCCAGGATCTACCTATTAATGGTGGTTAAATGAAAGAATTGGAATTTCTATAATACCTAAAATATTTCAAGATCCACTAGTCAACAATAGATAACCAAGCATAATTTTTACAATTGGACAAGAAACTAAATTTTTAGAAACAAAATACCTTCACCCATAGACAAGAATTTGCAAAAGCAAAACTAAAAGATAACAACCGGGAAGAGAAAGCTAAAAAATTATCTTGTTAACCTTGAGTTGCTACGACCATAGCAACATAGAGAAAACCTGAAGATAGCAAAATAGAAAGTAAGCTTAACTTTAGATGGATATTCCAGCCTCTACCAATTCAATCTTAATGGTGCATATGATAGAATTTGTAGTTTTCGAAGACATATCTGTGAGGGTGGGGACCATGCATTCCATTTATAACCGCATATGGTATTTTTTCCATTAAGAAACTATTTGTTTTCAAAATGTCCCACTACCTCCACTACTTCTATTAGAAATAACGACAATGGTGGTACATACCTGTAATTGCTAGCATTATTAAAAGAGTGGTAACTTGTAACATTGAAAGAGTGGTAACTTCCAACATTGAAAAAGTTAGAGTAACTACCAATGTTGATAAGAGTGGGCAAGAAAACTATCATCATGGGTAGTTAATCTTACATTCTCCAACTAATTACCCATGTATCACAAAAATGGAAAACCAATTATTTTTTTTAAGAAATCAATGTATATGCTATTATTGGTGATGGGCTCCTCCAAATTTACACATTATTTAAAATTGGAAGTTTTAAACTTTAGCTATATATTACAAATGCTATTTAAAAAAATGGAAAACAAGCAAACCATTACAAAACACACACCTTACTCATTCTCATTGGTTGAGGCTTATACTCTTTTAGCTATATAGTTATGATATTTATCTATTATTTGGGTTTGAGATTTTTTTTTATATTTTTCAAATTAAAAAATCTCAAATAACTTGATTCACTAAGAATTAATTTTCTAAAGAAAAATTTCAGGTTACAAAGTAGTTGAACTCTCTTAAATAATAATTCCTGTAAAAAAGTTCATCCCTTATCCCAATGTTATGAAGATAATTATTTATTTACCATGGAAAAGCCTAACAAAAAAAAAGTGATCATGAAAGCTCTCTCTCATCGTTACAAAGATAAAACTATTTTACAATGTTAGAGGAGGACTATCTTGGACAAGGCTAGTAATTGATCTTTTGGCCAAAATGATTAAATATGTAGTTGATGGTTCTTTGGTTTGGACATCTTAACCAAACCCATTAGCTAGTTATTCTATCAACCCATTCCCAAACCATAAATAATAATTAATAATAATTAGATATATATAAAAATATTTCATCAAAGACTTTAAAAAATGATCACAAGTGTATTGTTGCATATGTTTATAATAACATAAGGCCTTACTATGAAGAGATCAACAATGAGGTATTAGTTTAGAGGTAAGATTTCTAATGTTGTCACCATCATTATCATCATTTTAGCCTTGCCTTAACAAAATGAGATCTTTCTTTGATTATTTTCTCATGTTTGCTTTGGTCTTTCTTTTGGTGGCTTTCTTAGAATAGTAAAGAAGCAACCTTTGTTTATAGACTCATTGTCTGATCTTCTTTGCACATGTCCAAACTATCTAAGCCACCATTCTTGTAGCTTATCTAAAATAGAATCCACTCTATTCCTTTGAAGTTTGTATTATGTAGTTTATCTGTTTTAGTAATATTCAACATCCATCGAAGCCTTTGCATTTCTACCACACTATTGTTCATGCCTCTTTTGTATTGTTCAACATTCAACATGATACAAGATAGTAAGCATGATTGTTATCTTGTAAAATTTCTCTTTCAATTTTATTGGTATTATTTTATCATATAGAACACCACTAGCCCATCTTCCTTTTGACCATCTTTCTTTAATTCTTTTTCTTATATCTTTATCAATTTCACCATTTGATTGAAGGATTAATCTTAGGTAGCAATACGAAGCTTTTTTCTAGCTTGAATTATCACTTTTATTCACCACTGTTTATGCTGTTATTAAAATTACATTTCATATATTACCTTACTTCCACTAATTTTTAAGCTTTTTTATTCTAGCGGATATCTTCACTTCTCCATTTTAGAAGCACTATTTTCTTGAGTTGTATCCACCAACACAATATCATTTGCAAATAGTATATACCAAGGGATTTCATCTTATATTTCCTTTGTTAATTCATCCATAATAATTACAAATAAGTAAATGCTAAACATAGACTCTTGATGTAGATGTATTGTGATTGAAAAATTAGATGTTGTTCCACAAGATGTTCTAATTTTAGTGGTAACTCCTTCATATATGTCTTGAATCATTTTAATATATTTATCAGGGATATTTTTCCTTTGCAAGGCCCACAACATAATATCTCTAGACATTCTATCATATGCTTTTTGGAAGTCAATCAAGATCATATATAGATGTTTTCTATGTTTTTTGAATTGCTCAATCAATTGTTGTATCAAGAAAGTAACTTCTATGGTAGATTTCCTTGGCATAAATCCAAACTAATTTTTTGAAATTATTGATTCAAGTTTAAGATGCTACTTTATAGCTCTCTCCCAAAGCTTCATAGTGTGGCTTATTAGTTTTTCCCTCTATAGTTTGTATAATTTGGTATGTCTCCTTTATTTTTGTAAATGGGAACAATAAAATCTTTTTTTCAATTGTTGAACATTTCTCCATCTTTCAAAATGTTAAATAATTGTGTTAACTAAGAAACTTTTGTATCTCCTAATGCTTTCTAAGCTTCTATAAGAATATTGTCTGGTGTAACAACTTTTCCATTTTTTATCTTTGATAAGGTTGTCTTCACCCCAAAGAAGGAAAGTTCATTAACCAAACCAAAGTTTGTGGTTATTCTTCTTGGATATCTTCTCTTGGGAATCCTTCACTTAATACTTCTTGAAAATGATTTTTCCACTTATCCAAACTTTCATTGTTTTTTAACAAAATTCTATCATATGCTTTCTTGATGCATTTAACATGATCAATGTCTTTACATTTCTTGTTTCTGATTTTTGCTAATTTATAAATAGATTTTTTCCATCCTTTGTTCCTAATTTCTTATAAAAGCTATGCAAGGCCTTATGTTTGGCTTCTACTATTGCCTCCTTTGCCATTTTGTATTTCAACTTATTTTCTTGGCTACCTTTGCCACTTCGTATATCAACTTGTTTTCTTGGCTATTGCTTTGCTGCCATTCCTTAAAACATTTTTTCTTGTTTTGGATAGCATGTTGCACTTCATCACTCAACCACCATTTCTCATTCGGTATGTATTTTTCGCTTTTTGTTTCTCCAAAATATTCTTTCTAATTTTTTGAATGCAACTTTCCATTTAGCCCAAAATTAAATTCGCAAAGCAATCCTAATTACAAGTGCCTTCATGAAAAAATTGTTCTCTAATAAGGTGATGTTATCTTCCTTCAAATTCCAACATTTTATGCATTTAGTGCCTTTTCTTGTGCTACCTTTATAGCTCTCTATAACTAAATCCATGACCATTAATTGATGTTCGGTTGGAAGGCACTCTCAAGTATGACCTTGCAGTCTTTGTACCTAGCCCAGTCTCTTTTACATAGCAAGAAAAAAAGTAAGATTTAATATATAAACTCTAAATTATAAATTTGATTTTGAAAAGCAATACTGAGTTCTAACTTACATTACAATACAAGGAATCAAACGGGGTAAAATTTAAGTCTAAGTAGCACAGCCACTGTTTACATGTGTATTGCATTCACTTCCTTAATGGCCAAGTAACCGCAATTTCTTGCAAAACAAGATTTCAGATATTTTCGCTGGCTCCAACTTCTGCAGGCTTTGAATTACTGAGTTTTATAATAGGTTGTCTGTTGTCTTTTCTGGGCCCAAAATCAAATTGACGGCCTTGCAGAGCTCTGGTAGCAGTGTAATTTTCCGAATTTGATTTAATTCAGTTCATTCATTCAGTTATGTAAATGCTGGGCAAAATATAAATAAAATACCCTGCACATTGAATTCTAGACAGATTTTTTAAACAGAGAACCTGAAAGATTTTTCTCACGTCCGAGGAGACCAATTGAATTCAGTGAACGGATTGAGACCATGAAATTCAATGTAACGCGCTGAAGTAACTGGCATAGTTTTTATTTCTCATTAACAGTAGTGTACGCCCAGAGTTCAGGCAAACAATAAAATTTATAAAGTCATTTAATGAAGTGGCATAATTTATAAGTTTCTATGAATGATATAAATTTACTTTATGATATGAAATCATGTTCAGGACTTCCATCGTCTGTATAGGTTATCCTGATTGGTTTTTACTTGAAACAAAATTTGGCTGGGAGAATCGATTAGTGTTCTGCAGTAAGTATAAAAAATGATCAGTAATATTACAAAATTGTCTACGGATATGAAAATCGAGCTTTGAACCCGACGTGAATCGAACACGCAACCTTCTGATCTGGAGTCAGACGCGCTACCATTGCGCCACGGATCCGCGTTGTTTAAAGAAAGAAATTAAGTTTGAAATTGTAAAATCGTGGAGGAAAGACACCTCCTATGATTATTATCATGTGTGGATTCAAAAGAACCTTCTTAAATACACGACATAAAAGTACCAAAAAGTGGTACATTTTAGCAAGCATGTGAAGTTAGAAATTAAAGTGTTAAACCTTTATTAAAAATTTGGGAAAATGTAAAATAATAATAATAATAATAATAAGATACAAATGCTACCAAGAGGTGGCTTAAGTTGCAATAATAATAATGTATTTTTTGACACAGCTTTAGTTTGGTGTTTGAAAATCCGTGGGGAGCCATGAAGCAAACACATATTGAAGTGAGAATGTCAACAATGAGGTGTTACCTTAATCGTAACACTTTTGATTCAAAGATTTGAAGTTAAAGGTTTTAGCTTAATCATAACACTTTTGATTTACAGATTTGAAGTTGTAGGTTTGATTTTTATTCCATAGCTCACTTGTAAAGTTCTATTAGAGTTTCATCATCATCTTAGGCTTATCCCAACAAAGTAGCTTCAACCACATGAGTTGTTTTCACTGTTCACCTCTACCAAAGACTATATCTTTGTTTATTTACAATTTCTTCAAAACCTCTTCAATGATCTTCTTTGTGCATATCTAAAATACCATATTTATGTTGCAACTTACTAAAAATAGAAATCACTCCAAGTCTTTCTTGAATGTTTGTATCATTCCAATAACATTATCTGTATTATGTCTAGTTTATCTTTTTTAAGAACATTCAAAATTCATCTAACCATTTGTATTTGTGCTACATTGAATTGTTCATGCCTTCTTTATACTATAGAACATTTAGCACTACATAAAAATAGCAAACTTCATTGTTGTCTTGAAACAAGTAATTACCGCCATTCCTATGTCTTACTTCTCACTTCTCACTTACATTCCCACTTTCCAATGGGCTCTACCTTTGGAGATTTGCGATAGTATACTTATTCCTTGATGCATTGCATGTGATTTTTTAGATTGTTCGTGATAACAGTTGATGAGTGGCGAGGTACCCCTATACTCAATCATACAAATACGAGCGTTTCACGCGTGATCCAGTCGAACTCCATAGATGGACTAGTTGTGGCACCTAGACAGTTATCCTTAGGTCGTAGTTCGCTATCTTCCCACTTGGGCTAGTATTGTATTTGTCACATATGGTTTAGTCCAGATGAGGTGTATGATATGTTCCTAATTCTAACGCTACTTCTGAAGGCAGTGGAATGTAAGATTAACTAAGCTAAGCTAGGAGGAAAAGGTAAGGAAATCTAATCTAGCCTAAGTGCAATGAGGAACCAATTTCTTGATCAACCGTACACATCTTGGACCTTGTGCACGACTACCACTGGGATTACCAAGCGCAGATCCTAGGTAGGCCACTGGGCTACCAAGTAGTCACACTTAAATGCTCATAATCAAGTCGTACTTGTTCCGCGTTCTAGGAGTTTAAGGGTGAGAGAGAGAAAACAGTAAATAACATTAAATAAATAAACAACAAAGTGACTGCTGAAATGATGAAGTAATCTCGATCTTTATTGCCGGTCATGTGCGTGTCCAAGTACGTCACACTCGAATAAAGAATGCTGTACAATTACATTCACCACACTGCGGGCAGACACGAGAAAAAATAATCTATCTCTGGAGTGGTCAAACTATTAGAGCTTTGCTACTTCTAACTCCTAATACCAAAATAAGGGAGAGCCACTTCTTATTTATAGACATTGCGATGCACTACGATATTGCGTACGCGATATCATAGGGAAAGACGCGATATCGCGACGGACGCGATATCGCGGCCCATGCAATATCGCGTCTCGTCATACCCCCACGACTAAATAAAAACTCGTCCTCGAGTTACAAAGAGAACAAGCTCTATTGATTACACAGTGGATAGGTATGGGATTATTAACTGAAAAAACTGAAATGAAACCACAGTGTGGGAAGAAAACACAACACACAGAATATATACAACTACAACTACAAAAATGTGGAACTCATGTAGTTCTTGGTGGCGGTGGCTCCTCCATTGGTGCCTTTCCTTTTCTTGTGCTCTAGGCTTTGAAGGTTGACGATGCTAAAGAATGGCCTAGAGCTTCTCCTCTTTGGTCTGAGGATCTTGTGCTGTCTATGCTAATGTTTCGATGTTTGACGGAGTCGGCACTTCCCACGGACAGGGTAGTTGCGGGAACATCTGATTGCCTTTGACATACCATGCTGCAAACACCCGTCGTTCCTCTTCATAGGCTTTGGCTTTATCTTTGTATTCATGAAGATTTGTTAGCCATCAAGCCAAGTCGATTGCTACATCTTTCTATTCCTGGTAGCTTTCTTTTACCACCACAAGTTTAAAATTTGCGACATCTAGTTTCTCAGCCAGCTTCTTACGCTCTACAAATTCTGCTTCATATTTGATGTGGGTGGAAGCTACCTGTTGCTCGAGCTCTGACCTTGGATGCCTTGCTGTTAACATGGCAAGGTTGGCATATCTAAGGTTTGCCAACTCCATGTATTCAGTCAAGTCTTGGATTTGCAGGTCCCGATTTTTAACTTCCGCTTGTGGGCGAAGACATGAGTGTCCAATATGGCCCTCCAATCAGTGTGCTGAGCACTAATGTTATTGATTTGAGCCTTGGCCGTATGGATCTCCTTCTCTAGGATTTGTTTGTACATCCACACTTGATCATAGAAGTGCTCCTTCAGCTTCTCGTGTTGTTTAGCCTCATTCTGCCACGCGCTTATTTCGATGGTTGATTTTTGGCGAATAGCGTGTACCTCCTCCATTGAGACGGTTCGATTTTCTCTAGCTANCGATGGTTGATTTTTGGCGAATAGCGTGTACCTCCTCCATTGAGACGGTTCGATTTTCTCTAGCTAAATAGCTCACATCCCAGTTGACCTGAATGAATTGTTCTTGCAACTGATGAAAGTGTTCATCGAGAACATTTTTTTGTTGCTCCACAGAGGTCAACCGAAGGTTATCTGCAACCAACTACTTGTTTTCTTCTTCTAAGGCCTTGAATGCCTTAATATGCACATGAGTTTGCGCTTGTGTTACAAAGGCATCCAAAGTGGCTGTCTCCTTTTCTTCTGCCACTTTCTTATTCTCTGCAATCAACTTTGTGAGTTGCTCGGTTCTAAAGTTTTCTAGTTGGTCTGCAAGAACAAATTACAAAGGATCCCACTGTGTTGCTTGTAAGGCTACGAGTTGCTCTTGTAGTCTCTGCACTTTAACTTTAGCATGCTCTGCCCTTACTTCGGATATGACTAGCTTCCCCTTTGTGGAAATGAGGTCTGATTAAATTGCTGTGACATCTTGAGGGATGTCAAATAGAGACATCATTACTTGTCCTGTTTGAAGCAATCTGTCAAGTGCATCCTCATGTTCCGCAGGAGTCATTGAGGTTCCAGCAAGAGTTTGAGCATCTCATGCTCTTGAGAGATCTGCCAATGGCACAACAGGTACATTAAAGGATTCTTTGATGTGGTTAGTGACCACTTTAGCAGCTCCTGTGGCATTCTGGTGTTGCATGACCACCACAGTGGTCCCTTCACTAGTCTTTAATTGCACCTGAAAAGATGCTGCATTTCTTAAGATTTGTTGTGATCATCTACTATCCCCTCCTCTTGTTTGAATTGAGACTTCACCCCTTATGCGATCTAACGAAATTGTAGGCTGAATGGAGTCGTCGAAGACACGGAAAAGGCTTGTGTCATCACGACTTTCCCAACTAACCATCTCAGCAATGGCCCGAAGATGGTCCATCGATGGTCTGTAGTCTTGCAGCGGTGGCTAATCCTGGCCTGTGCTAGGCCCTGCTTCTTGTTGTTGGCTAGGACCCGTGGCTGGAGGTTGGCTAGGTCCTGCAAGTTGAGTTGCAGGTGGTCTAGTCATCTATTCTTCTTCTTCTTCGGGTCTTAGTTCTTCACCAGTGCTCTTTCTTGGAGCTGGTGCCTTTAGCAATTTAGCATAAGAAGCATTCTGAGCTTTTCGAAGGACATCATTTGTGTATCCCCGAATACCAGCCTGTTGGCACAGTTTTCTGATAAGGCAGGGAAAAGGCAATGCCATCTTCCCTGACTTCCATTCTTCAAATCACCTAAGGATCTCCATCAAATATAGATGGGGAAGGTTAGTGTTAACCTTTCCCATCAACACTGCAAATCCCCTAGCTACATACATTGATATTCTTTTCAAACCTTTTGTGGGGAAGAGGTGATAGGTTCCAATTTTGAAATAAACTCACTCTTCCGTCGTCAGCTCACCAAAAGCTTTATCTCTGCCATAAGCCTTCTCTAACCAGTCCTTTCGCACATTAGGGTCTGAATGGGTAGATAACCGAGCAACATGAGGCCCTGTATTCGTAAGGTTTAACACTTTCGAAATTGCCTGTGCAGAGAAGTCAACTGTCAGACCAAAAATGTTAACCATGGTGCCTTGCTCCCTATTGTGCCAGAACTGGTACATTTCACCTAAGTACCAGGCACCGCTTTCAAAGAGGACAGGCCATAAGGGAGATCCTTTAAGGTGATCCCTAATAGCCTCAGGAGCGAATTCTGCAAAATATTTGAAGTTTAGCTCTACAATCATTGCAGCAAATGTGGACTTCTCATGTATAGCCTAAACACACTCTGGGGGCAACGTGAGTTGTTGTCCCAGTTCAGGCGCAGTAGCAACTCCTCCTTCTGCCTACTCAGAATGTCTGGTAGGAGGTTCTTCTTGATGGATGCTGAATGATTGCACCTCCTATTCTGTATGTCGTGTGGCAGGGCGTTGTCTTCCACCTCTCCGAGGTTGTTTCGCTCCACCTTGAACAGGACCCTCCTGCTGTGCACGTTTTGGAACCATTCTGCAATCACATGGATCAAGCGTTAGTAAGGTTGTTTTTAAAGTCAAGTTATACCTTACTGCTTACCTTAATTAAAGATCTTATGTTATAACATGTGATCATGCCCGAAAATTATAATAATGGGTCCTATGACTTAGGTGGTTTCCATTTTTAATCTCTTGGTATACTTAAGGTCATATGATTTTTGACACAATTATTCTAAGTGTTAAGTTAATTACTCTAATTGATGTCCTTTGAGCGATGATAAATTTCAAAAAATTTAGGCACTTTTTGGTAAGTGTCTCTCCCCCATGACTAAACTGAACACTTCGGGTTCAAGAAGGTTCAAAAAAAATTAAAATCGAAGCACCAGTGCATGAGATATGAGTGAAAAGGCAAGGGTCACACAATCGCAAGTCATAGAGAAAAATTTCAACAACTCCCCCCGCGTGAATGACAAAATGATGCTAAGTGTTGCAGCAAGGGTTCCTATTTATAGGTAAATAGGATGCGATATCGTGTACAGTACATCGCGTACGTGATATCTCGTCCCTAGTGATGTGAGACACCAAGAAAATACCAAATTTTGAATGATTTTTCTTGAAATTAATGTTAAATATCGAGGACATTGGTAAGCATTAAGATGTCCGAGGGTAATTGCATTGATTCGAGAGGCACTCTTAACGATAATGATGTGAATTTTAGCAATTAAAAATTTGGTGGTTACGAAAAAAGGGAATGTAATGGTACATTGGAACGTAGAAATTATAGAGGGATAATATTAGGGAAAGAGAACTGTGAAAAATTAAGCTAAGGGTAAGCAATTGTGTGCTTGAACTAGAGAATTAGTGAAGATTATGAAAAATTATACAAGTGGGTCCTCCCCAAAGCAGGTTTCAACCTATTATGCCCTTGTGCAACCACACTTAAAGTGTCCATGGGCACTAGAAGGGTTAAATGTAATCCGCACTAACTCCACAAAACACACACATGTATATATTACTGAAATGAGATGAAAATTTGATGCTACATGAGACACGAGGTACAATTACACGAACAATGAGATGAGGTGAAGTATAGAAAGGGATCGTAGAGATTGGGACATGAGGTAACTGACCCAGGACATAGTGAATCCTGTGTGAAAAGCATGATTAAGGTGTTATTAACCCATCATTCCAAGATCAGGACCAAGTCCATCCTTCAATTAGTGACATCACATCGTTTCATCCCATGGCGAATAACTATGAGAGTACCATAACAACAAGGCGTACAATCACTTGGTGTTTTATGCAAGGGAGGAGTGATTTTTGTTTTGTAGCACCTTGTTTTTTCTCTTTTTTTTTTCACTTTACTGAATCTAGAGAAGCCGCCAACCTTTAGGCATGGGTGCATGTCTTTCCAGTGGGACCCCCTAGAACAACATTTAACTTTTGAATGCCCTTTTGATTACTCTTACTTCCATTTTCATTAGATCTACAAGGATCTTAGTACAACCACGTTGCATGACAACTCCCACAGCTGTCACCAAAGAGAATCCGCAAGTTCCCTTGATGTCACACCCTAATGATTCCCTCTTGGTCCATCCTTCTTCATTCTGTGTACAATGAACACAAAATTAATTTTAAGTTTTAGAAATATCAAGAATAACACTGTACCCTTGAATAGAACCTCTTTATTTGTAGAATGGATGAGTGGGTGTAATGGGCTCACTATTCCAAATAATTGATCACTCATGACTTAATAACATAGAACACACCTCAACCAATGATCCACATGAGTGTTTTATTCGTAGATGAGATTACTTACAAAAACGGAAAAAGACAAACACACAAAAAGATAAAAAGATAAAACAAAAAGTTGAAAAATGAAAAAATTGGAAAACAAAAAGNGTTAGTTGGTGGCCCTGATGAAGTTACATGAGGCATTGGGTTCCAAGGTAAGGGTGCACCACATTGGTGGACTTGTGATGGGTTGGAAGATGGAGTGGCCTCGAAATTGTGTTGTCCCTTCTTATGGTCGTGTTTAAAGAAAGGACACTTTTGATGTTGAGGAGGCTTTTCACTGCTGTTAGTAGTAGTAGCACAAGTGTTGTTCATGGGTTGCGGTGGTGCAGGTACGTTAGGGGTAGTTGGTGGCGATGTGAAAGGAGGGAAAGGATAAGAATGTTGAAAGTTAGGAGGAATATAAGGTGCACAAGGTGGTGGTTGCATTGGAGGCATGGGTTGATAGTATTGTGGAGAATAGTAGTGTGGTGAGACAAAGTATGTTGGCCCAGTTGGAGAAACAGGATGTTGAACGTGATAAGCATTCGAGTTCGAAAAATATGAAGGGTGCCTCCAGTCTAAGGGTAGTCTCCCCCATGACTAGGATGGTTGCCACTGTGATGGAACATAGGATCTCTGTATGAACTCTGGATGTAACGTGTTTCCCCAGTGCTCATATAAATGTAACAATATTGGGCATTGGCCTTTGGGGTGATCGTACAGGCATATGTTGCATTCATATGTATGACTGGCAGTTGAGCACTTATTCTCTTCGTTTTATTTCTCCGAATGTCTATTATTTTGTCCTACTTCTTGGGTTGTCAAAACTCTATCTCCAATGATGTTGACACATTCTCCACACTTGTGATATATCCAATCCAACATATTATTGATCTTTGCCTTGACTTCTTCTAATGATTGTTGTATTGGCAAAGATGATGTTTCCACCTTGAGATTTGTTGATTTCTCCTTGTTATGATCAGGGACCTTTGTTAAGTTGAAATTTTGGTCCTGTTGATGTTTTTCAACACTCTCCCATGTAGCTATTTGTCCTTCTTCTTTTGTTACCCACTTAATAAGCTCTTGGATTTGATGGGTTCGTAGTTCATATAGTTGACCTTGGGCATATGTTCCTAAGGTCTCTCTTGTTTCATTACGTAGCCCATCAATAATATGGTACATTAGCCTTTCCTTGGAAAACCCATGGCCTGGACAGTTGTTTAATAGTGCATAATATCTTTCTAAGGCCATGTCCAAGGGTTCATGTTTTACTTGTTTCCATCCTTGGATTTGTTTCCTCAAGGCTGACACTCTTGCGTAGGTTTGATATTTTTCGTTAAAGACTTCTACCATTGTTGACCAGCGCCATATCGAATTGGGTTTTAACGATCTATACCATACTTTAGCTTGGTCAACAAGTGTCATGGGAAAGAGCTTAAGTTTCTGCCACCCATTATCAATGTTATTCCATGTGTAGGCATCGTAGAAGGCTAGTAAGTGTTGTTGCAGATCTAAGTCATAGCCTCCTAAAAATTTGGGAAAGTTGTTAAAATTGAGGCTGGGTAGACGACTCTCTTTACGATGCCTACATGAGATTCAAACAGCCTCTTGTATTTGCATTAAGCTTGTAGTGGCCAGTGGGGGTTCATCGTCGTCTTGTAAGTTATGGCTTCGTGTGTTGTGATGACGTTGTTTTCGTTCATGTTTATAAGAAACTCCCACTTCATGTTGTATGCTCTAATCTTCATTATCATATAGTTCATTGGTTCTCCAATGAACTTCCTCACTAAGTGTGGCATTATCGTGCTCTTGTAGGAGAGGCATTGTTGTGTGTGAATTTATGTGACTTTTGATAATTACTTCTTTTTAAGAGATAGATCGCTAAGTTCTATATAGCGACCTTGTATGATATAACTAATCTAGATAACTAGCACCATCCCTGGCAACAGCGCCAATGATGAGTGGCAAGGTACCCCTACACTTAACCATACGAATATGAGCGTTTCACGTGCGATCCAGTCGAACTTTGTAGATGGACTAGTTGTGGCACCCAGATAGTTATCCTTAGGTCATAGTTCGCTGTCTTCCCACCTGAGCTAGTATTGTATTTGTCATGTATGGTTTAGTCCAAATGAGGTGTATGATATGTTCCTAATTCTAACGCTACTCCTGAAGGTAGTGGAATGTAAGATTAGCTAAGCTGAGCTAGGAGGAAAAGGTAAGGAAATCTAATCTAGCCTAAGTGCGACGAGCAACTGATTCCTTGATCAACTGTACACACTTGGACCTTGTGCATGACTATCATTGGGATTACCAAGCGCAAATCCTAGGTACGCCACTGGGCTACCAAGTAGTCACACTTAAATGCTCGTACTCAAGTCGTACTCATTCTACATTCTAGGAGTTTAAGCGTGAGAGAGAGAAAACAGTAAATAACATTAAATAAATAAACAACAAAGTGACTGCTGCAATGATGAAGTAATCTCAATCTTTATTGCCAGTCATGTGCGTGTCCAAGTACATCACACTCGAATAAAGAATGCTATAAAATTACATTCACCACATTGTAGGCAGACACGGGAAAAAATAATCTATCTCTGGAGTGGTCAAACTACCAGAGCTTCGCTACTTCTAACTCCTAATACCAAAACAAGGGAGAGCCGCTTCTTATTTATAGACATTGCACCGCATTGCGATATTGCGATGGACGCAATATCGCGGCCCATGCGATATCGCGTCTCGTCAACAGTAAAAAAATAAATCAATAGAAAAACACAATAATATATCCTATGGAAAAATGAGAAAAACCCTAGCAAGAAATAGGCTTTTGGATCTTTATGTCATCTCAAAGATAATTTCTAAAACACAATGAACAATAGAGAATGGGAATGAAGAAAGCATTGGGATGAAAGCCAAACACACTACCTTGAAGGCTTTTTTGTAATCATATTTATAGCATGGGATGCTGGATGTAAACTAGATATTAATAGTAGTAAAATGACAGAGATGAACAATAGTTTTACATTGACTATATTTCAAATATCTGCAGTTAAATACTTAACACTATAGTTTATTACAACATAACTATTGTACCATACAATTACAAAAAAGCTAGTGCTTGTAATCAAAGAGATGACAATATCTAAGCTTATGTGAATGTCGGTTGCCTTTACTTTACTAGCAATTCTCCCTCTTGAAGGCAAAGTTGCTGTAAAGCTTGATCTAGACCTTAGATGATATCACATTCCATGACACCAACAGTTGTTCAACATATACCTATTGAGTTTTCCAACAATGTATGCAATATTAGGTCTAGCAATTACCATTACATACATCAAATTGCTGATAGCCCTAGCATATGAAATTTTTATCATGAACTCTTTTTCATCATTTGTCTTAGGGCATTGTTCAACTGAGAGTTTCATTCCAATTTCACAAGGTGTTGCCACAGGCTTCCAATCTTGCATATTATATCTTTTTAAGATATTCTACACATATGCAAATTTTCCAACCCAAAGTTTGTTATTACCTCTATTTCTTTTAATTTCCATGCCTAAAATTCTTTAACAACACCAAGATCTTTTTTCATCTCAAACCAAGAAGAAAGAAGTTGTTTCAACTCCTTAATTTCATCCATCTCACTTCCTGCTATTAATATGTCATCAACATATATAGTAGTAAAATTAAGAGTTTTCCATTTTTATTTTTGACATATAAGTAAGAGTCTTTCTGACTTCTAATGAAGCCAAGATTTAACATGTGTTCATTAAAATTATTTTATTGCACATCCTTGGTGCTTGTTTGAGCCCATACAATGATCTTAACAATTAAGACACCATATGCTCTTTCACTTCATACCCTTTAGGTTGAAGCATATATATTTCCTCCTTAAGATCACCATTAAGGAAAGTAGTTTTTAAATCCATTTGTTTAAGTTCTAGATCATAAGCTGTTGCTATTGATAGCAATGATCTAATGGATGTTAATTTTACCATAGGGGAGAAGATTTCATCATAATCGATTCCCTTCTTTTTGGAATAACCCTTAGCAACAACACATGCTTTAAATTGGTCACTAGATTTAATTTTGTACATCCACTTACATCCAATTGGTTTTCTAATAGATGAAAATTTAACCAAGTCCCATGTCTTATTCTTATGAATAAGAGACATTTCATCATCCATTAATTTCTTCAATTCTTTATGATAAAGAGATGTACACATTTCATCATAAGTAAGTGATTAAGGTTCAATGATTAGAATTTGATTTTCAAATCGAGTGGGTAATTTTCTTATGTGATTAGACCATCTTAAGGGTTGTGAAGTTGATGGAGCATCATGTTGATACTTGATTTCCTCATCTTCACTTTCATCTTTCCTTGTACTTATGTCTTGTATATTATGCAATATCTCTTACTAAGGGAGGATGATCTTTTGAATTTCCTTTATTAACTTGAAAAGATACATGATTAGTTGTTACATCATTAGAGAGATTATGCTTAATATGTTTGCAAGACTCTCTAAATACAACATCATGACTATAGATAACCCTCTTAATTTCTAGGTTGTATAACTTATAAGCTTTAACACTATGACCATAACCAAGGAAAATTTCAAGGATGGATCAAGCTAAAAAGTAGGAAATACATATGCATGCAAGGAATTAGGTCATTGGATGTAGCATTTTTTTGTTCAAGCATAACTAGAAGAGGGCATAGCAGGATTGTGCAATTGGATGCATGGGAAACAATAATTGCAGCAAAACACGTGTAACAAAACCATCACAAAACCCTGCTACAAAAAATTACACAACAATAGCAGCAACAAAAATAGTACATGATCAGTTTGCGTTATATAACCCACCTTTGTCAACAATCGATACACCTCCTTGTTAAGAAACTAAAAAGCATTCGATCTACTCATGATTAACAATGGCTACTTCTACAACCCCGACTCCACCTTCCGTGGTGCTTCCAATTCTTTCTCAAATACAATTGAGGTTTGAAATCACTTGCAATTGCAAAATCTTTTGTGAATTCTTCTTTTTTCTACCATGTTATTGTAGAGTTTTTTTTATGCCTTTGAAATGCAGCTGAAGGTGAGGGTTTCTACCTCAAGACCTCCTACAAGCTTAGAGAATCTATAAAAGCAAACATAAATCTGAATTTCACTAGCATCGTTGTGAATATTTCAGCTCCAAAGACAGAGGAAGAGGAGGAAAACAAAAAAGAGGAACAGGTGGAGATGAAGATTTGATACCAATTTTGATTTTTAGATCATTCATGATAACAGTAAAAAATAAATTAATAGAAAAACACAATAATATATCCTGGGGAAACCAGAAAAACCCCAACAAGAAACATGCTCCTGGATCTTTATGTCATCTCAAAGAGAATTTTTGAAACACAATGAAAAACAAAGAATGAAAATGAAGAAAGCATTGGGATGAAAGCCAAAAAAAGCCAAACACACTGCCTTGAAGGCTTCCTTGTAACCATATTTATAGCATGGAATGCTAGATGTAAATTGGATATTAACAGTAATAAAATGATAGAGATGAACAATAGTTTTATATTGACTATATTTCAAACATCTGCAATTAAATACTTAACATTGCAATTTATTACAACATAACTATTGTACCATACAATTACAAAAAAGATAGTGCTTATAATCAAAGAGATGACAATCTCTAAGCTTATGTGAATGGCAGTTGCCTTCACTTTACTAACACTGCACAATAGAAGTCATTCAATCATTTCCATGTAAATGCTTTGCAAACATAAATACATTGTAGAAGGAATACGTTTAGTCACTATATAGTAATTCTGTTAGGCAAATGATAGAATTTACTCAATTTTTTTGAGAAATCAAGGCTGAAATTGTTAAGAAAAAATAGCAATATGCAAGTATGTATGTATAGTGCAAGTTTATTTTATATTATGCATTTCTAAATCCAATTCCATGACTACCATCATCTTTGCAAGATTTTTCATTACCATATTTCTTTTACCTGTTAGTCAAACATTTGGTGACAAAAAGATGGATAAGAGAAACCTAATTTCATCTATATGAAATTTTCAATTTTACCAAGGCTATGATTGTAGCTAGAATTTGCTGGGTGAATAAGCTGAAATAAAAATAAAAAATATATATTTTAAATTACATAAAATTAAATGTAATGAAATTAGCTGAAAAAATATTAATAGCTAGCATACATGAATACTATACCTACATTATAGGTATAGTATTCATCTATTTGAAATTTTCACATATGCATATTAAACACTTACAATTATTACTTTGGATCTAGTTAAGAGACTTTGGTGGCATCCCCCTACTATACCATAATGTATTCTTTTCTAAGCTTTTAGATGGTCATTTGCTATTAAGGAGCTACCAAAATGTCAAGGTATAATAGATGATGATAATGTGGAAATTATGCAAAAGCACACTGATGAGCAGCTAGGTACCCCTACGCCCAACCATGCGAATCATAGGCGTTCACATGCGACTCGGTCGAATTTCGTAGACTGTAAGCACTTTGCATACGCCAGAACTTAAACAACAAAACCTTTTGTTAGAATGGTCGTTGTCTTCCCAACCTCACTTGTGATGTTCTGATTGCGATGGTTAAGTGAGATTGAGGCAACTGATTTTTATGGCTTTTTACTTTATCTTCTAGTGTCTAATTCTTGGAATGGAAAGTAAGGAATGAAATATTATGTAATCTATAATTATCCTAATCTATGTCCTAACTCTTCCTAGCATAAGTATCTGATCCCATCTTCCGTGCACATCATAAGCATCCCCTAACCACTACTGGGTTACTAGATGTTAAGTATTGCTAGGTTGCCAAGCGTTGGATTTATGTTCGAGATGGTCGTACTTATGGTTTCTACGAACTATAAATGAGCGATAGCGATTAAAATAATAACAACAGAAACTTAAGGAAATATTAAAGCATAGAAATATTAAAATATTAAATGCATTAAATGAATAAGTCCAATTGCTACAAGGAATGATTGAAAAGCTTGTCTTTATTTCTATTCACGCCAATGGGCTCAGGTACATCAGTGCTCGAATAAAGAGCCGAACACCTTTCTCACACCTATTGTGGGCACTTGGAAAATATTCTAACTCTCGTGGAAACAAACTGCAAGAGCTTCACTACAACTACCAAAAGGTACCTAAGTGTGATGGTAGCCCACTTATTTATAGGCTGAAACAGACTTCGCGTAAATGCGGCCACGTTGACGCATGGAAGTATGCGTCGATGGGGCCACATCAACGTGGCTATGTATACAGGACCCCGTATACGTGGCTTAGTTAACACATCGACCGTTTAGCACTTCATCATACCCCCACGACTGAGTAAAAACTTGTCCTCGAGTTCCTCTACAATTTGGAAGGTATGGACTTTTTATTACAACACACATGACATAGCACACATGACAAACACACATGACACATACACACACATGACTCGCTAAGTGCTCGAGTGTATAGAGATGGAAAAATTACAAATTGGTGGTGTTTAGAGATAAAATTGAACACCTTGATGATCTTGGATTCTCTGTAGTGTTGAAAGATGCAAAAATTGTCAGAGAAGATTACACTGTCCCTGGGGGCAGTGGTTTTGATGGACCTTCACCAGCCTCTGGCCCATGTGGTGGCGGTGGCATGAACGATGGCTACCCTGCAACAGCTGCAACTTCTGGAGGCAACCAAAAAACCTCCAAGAGGGCCCTCATTTTTTTCTCCTTGCTTTTGGGATCATTCACTATCTAAGTAGCTTCACCAATGTGTGCTGGGACTGGAATGCCCAAGGGCACGACAATGCAGGGAAGAGTTATTTTAGATTGACGAACCAAGCTGCGAACTATTTTCATTTGATGTTGAATGCTCGAATTGATGTCTGCAGCTGCTGGTAGTCATTCATTCGAGAGGCCAAGTTCTCCATGATTGCATGTTGTCCATCAAAATGCATGAGGAGAACCTCGAGTTTTGTATTTGCTTTTTCCAATTTTTGTTTTGTTGCCTTATGCACTTGGAACTCACCCTCGTATAAAGAATATGAGGCATCCACTTGCTTCTCCAATTCGGACCACAGTCTCATAGCTATTAGCATAGCCAGATTTGTTAGCGAAGGTTGGCCAACTCCATGTATTCTATCATTTCTTCAATCTGCAGTTCCTTGAGGTAGATTTCAGCCTAGTTGTAGGCATTCAACCCATCAAAGATAGGTTGCCATACCTCACCTCCTTCTTGGAGCTGCTGGTGTGCTTGGTTCATCTTAGCCTTTACAACTTGAATTTGTTTCTCATTCACTTCCTTTTGTAATCCCACTTGGTCCTTGTAATGATTCTTAACTTTTTCAAACTTAAGGGCTTCATTCTTCCAAGTGGCAATTTCAATGGCTGATTTCTATTGCAAGGCTCGAACCTCCTCCATAAAAAAATTTCTATTTTCAGTGGCCAACCTCCTCACATCAGTGTTCACCCTAGCTATCTCTTCCTGCTATTGGTGAATAAAGCTTTTCATGTGTTCATTTTCAGCACCAACATTGCGCATGCGATGAACCTCTGCAATCAACCTAACGTTCTCCTGGTGAACCTCTATCAAGTCCTTATTTAAATGATATGCATGAGCATCTGCCAAGGACTTATGAAGGATCGTTGACTCTTGCTCATCCTCAACTATCTAAAGTTTGACTTGAAGTTGTTGAAAAGCTTCATCTCTGGTTTGCTCATGGTTGAGGAGAGCTGGATCGGCAAGTTTGGTTCTTAATTGAGCAACTTCTATCACCAAGCGTTGACAATTATCTTGAGCAACTTCAAGTTGCCCTTCCAAGATGAGGCTCTTACCCCTTTCCAAGAGCAACTTTGACTGGGTTGCAGTGATGTTGTCTGGAAGGTCAAAGACATCCGAAAGTGGTTACCTGGTTCCCACCACTCGGTCCAATAGTTCTTCATGTTGGGCTACATTGATCCTACTACGTGAAGTCCCAATGGATGCCTATACATCTTCAAGTCCATGTACGTCTGGTATAGGTGCCGCCGGTGCATTAAGGACTATAGTAATCGTGTCAGCAACGACTTCGGCCACAACCTCTTGTCCTTGTTGCTGCATCACTAGGACTGTCATCTCCTTGCCATCTTCCAAGTGTACCAAGAAAGTAGCAACATTTCCTAAAATTTCAGGAAATAACTGTTATGTTGATTCTATTACCTCTCAAATGCTAGGATCAGTTCTTACAAGTACCTACATTTGGGCTACAGAGAACATCGGCCCTGCTCTTTCTAGCTAACTTACTAAGCGAGCCACTTGCTCTAGATGGCTCATTGCAGGGTGATAGATTGAAGGGTCTTCTCCTCCACCTATCCTTCTAGATTGCTCTTGTTGACTCAAGAGCAATTGTCAGATTTCACATATGTGCTCTGTGATGGTTTGTGAACCCAACCTTGTTGTTTGAGTAGGCGGTGGAGGTGGTTGTTGCTCCTCCTCAATGTGTGTGGTGGCCGAAGTCCTATCCTTCATCATTTCCCTCCATGAGGCAATCGGGGCATGCTAGAGTGTATCGTTGGCATACCATGCTATCCCTGCTTGTTTGCATAACTTTTTGATTAGGCAAGGAAAGGGGAGAGCCCACCTTCCACGTTTGCTTTCAGCAAATATTTTTTCAATTTCCAAGAATAATAATTGTGGAAGGCTTATTGGGAACTTTCCACTAAGGCAGCACATGCACGATCAGAGAAAGTAGTGATTTTACTGGGTCTTACCATTGGGTTCAGGTGGTAAGATGCAATCTTTGAATACACTCTCTCCATGGTGGTCAAAGTGCTGAACTCTTTGCGATCCACCCCATAGCACTACCTGATCCGCTTCCCTTTTACCTCAGGGTTAGCTTGCTTTGGGATCTCCACCACATTTGCTTCGGTCTTTGGCAACCCCAGAGATTGTGCAATTGATTCCGCAGAGTAAGAGACATAGATGTCCTTAATTCTTACTCTGGACCTCGGTTTTCAATTTGTCCAAAAGAGATAGGTTTCTCCTAAGTACTAATCACCACTGGTTGTGAAGATTGGCCACATAGGATAATTTTGCAATTGAAGCTTCACATCTTCTGGTGCATTCTCAAAAAATGGTCCAAATTTTAACTCTTATAGGACCATTCCTTGCACTTCCCTCAACTTGATACCATCAAGACATGCTTGGGTTAGGTTGACCTCAAGCCGTGGCACTATTCCCAAAGTTTCATCCCCTTGTGATTGCTCGCTAGGAATCTCCTCTTCTAAAATCTGATGGACAGATTCTACATCAGGTCCTTCGTGGAGGGGGCCGGTTGCATGAGAGCCCTCTATGTGCTCTGGGTGCTGCACACCTCGTCCCCTTCCTGTTTGTGGATGCTTGTCCCTAGGTTGTAATGGTCCTTCTCCCCTTGGATGTCTTGGTTTCAGTGCCATCTGCAATCAATCATAACCACTCATTAGATTATGCACAAGCTGCTCAAAATGGCTCTCATACACCTTCTCAGTTTGACTAAGTTATGATGCTGACACATGCATCTCATTAAATCCCCCGAAGTATTAGTTGATGGTTAGAACCAAAAACAATAAGGGATAAGTTGAAGTTTAAACTGTTGTTTTTGTTTCTTCCCTTAAGAAGTGCAGAGTCTTAATCAATTAATTAATTTCTAATAGGCCTCATCCCCCATGACTGAGAGCATACCTCTAGGTGCTTATGAGGGGAAGGATAGGTTGATGCAGATGCGTGATAGAAAACGTAGGTGCTTGGAAAGAAGTGAGGCAGAAAAAAGTGGCAAAATCTCCCCCTAAATTGTTTGCAAAATGGAAATATTTGTAAGCACAACAAGCATATATATAAGGTTTTTGCACTACGTTGACAAGGCTGCATATACGCGGCTATGTATACGCAGGGTGCTACATATATGGGGCCTCGTATATGCAGGGGGTTGCACCCATTGACCAGTGTTGACCCAACAAAAGAAAGCCCAAAAAATCAAATAGAAATGTCAAATTGGGATGTTTGAAGAGCTTGAGAGACCAGGAACGTAGTTGAGGACAAGAGGAAGGTAAATTGGGCTAGAAAAAGAGTCAAATGTAGGAGAATGTGGGGAAAAAGAACTCCGTGGAGAAGAAATCAAGCGATGGGATCATGAAAAAAATCAACCAATGAAATCAAAAGGATGGGAGACTAACAAGTGGAACCAGGAATATGCAAGTGGGTCCTCCCCATAGCAGGTGGTAGCCTTAGTAGCCCTTGGATATCCTCAACACTAGAGTACATGGGCCCCGAAGTCAAGAAATGGTGATCGCAAGTTAATACCCCCATCCATGAGAACCTGCCAAAGCATGAGAAGTTCATGGAAATCATGAAAAACTTTCAAAACATAATATGGGTGTGAAAAGAGAGACATGAGAATTGAAATTCCGATCGTCGGTCACATGAAACCTCATGTGAAGTTGTGGTTAAGTGACCCGGTAGGACATTTCCTGAGTTCAAACCCAAAATCAACCATATCCAGTGACATCATAGCAACAGGCGAAGTCTCGTCCATCCTCCAAGTATTAGAGTGCACCCACAGAGAACCACCACTCCAATAGGTGTGAGAGGAAGCAAGTGAAA
>MNCI01006231.1:230006-256101 GCA_015680685.1 Gnetum montanum
ACAAAGAAATGGAAACGTAATTAAAGAAAGGAAAAGTTAGTAAGAATTGGAAAATGTACAAAAAATGTTGAAAAACAAAAAAATGCAAAACAAAAAATTTCAAAAATAATGGGGAGCTTGGTAGGATGGATTAGCATGGAGGACGGTCTCCCCCACAACTAGGTGGAAAGGAGGAGATACAAAAAATGGAATGAGGCTGTCCTGGTGATGATGAGGTGGTGGCACTAGTTAGATGGAGTTCATGAAAATGTTTTAATTGTTGTCGATTGAACAACTACGTTCTAGTGGGGTCCTCAGGTTTGTGTATAAGCAAGGCCCTAGATGGGAAGGTTTCGGAGACAATGTATGATCCCTCCCACAATGTTTGAAACTTGGTCGATTGTGGTACCTGTGNCGATCCCTCCCACAATGTTTGAAACTTGGTCGATTGTGGTACCTGTGTGGGGTTCCAATAAAGCACCTTATCTCCATGTCTAAATTTTACCTTCCAGATCCTAAGATCATGACATTTTTTATTATAGGCCTTGTGGATCTCATTTGAAGACAGGGCCACTAATCGATTCTCATCTAGCACACTTAGGTTGATAAGTCATTTGTGTTGTGCTAGTGGTAGGTCAAGACCTAAGTCATTGGCTATGGATAGTGTCTACAGTTCTGCTTGGATTGGGAGTTTTGGTAGCTTACCATACACTAAATCATAGGGAGAGTAACCTATAGGAAGTTTCCAAGTGAAGTGATAGGCTTAGAGGGCATCATTAAGTTTGGTGCTCTAGTCCCTCCTATATTTACTAATGGTTTGAGTGACACCCATGAAATGTGTTCCTTTGTCTAAGATGAGTGCACATGGCACTCCAAACCTATTGATGATTTTCTGTTGGACAAATCATGTGGCAATGTTTGAAGAATAGTCGACAATGGCTGCCACCTCCACCCACTTTGTGTAGTAGTTCATAACGATGATGATATATGCTTTCTCGTTGGATAGGGGTGTGATGGGACCCATGGAGTCGATGCCCCAGATGTCAAAGGACTCTAATGATTGGATCCACTATTGAGATCCCTCCAATTGTGCAGTCATCCCACTATCTCTCTGGCATCGTTCACAGGAGCGGGCGAACCATTGTGCGTCCTTGAAGATTGTGGGCTAGTAATATCCTACAAGTAGGATTTTAATGGCTATGCGTTGTCCAACATAGTGGCCCCCACAAGGGCCCTCATGAGCATCTTGGAGGATGCGCAGTGTATCATCATCAGGGACACACCATTGAACTAGGCCATCTATGCACACCTTGTAAAGGTGGCCATTGATCTCCATGAAGTGCTTGGCCTTATGGAGAAATTTTTGTTTCTGCCGATGGTTCTACTTATTTGGCAATTCCTAAGTTGTGAGATAGGTGAGGATGTGGTTGAACCAGGGTGATTCCTTGGGCACCTGTGGATTGACTGCTCCTGTGAAGAGAAGTTCATCGAGAAATTGGTTAAAGAGGGGCTCCTCCTCTTCTGTGTTATGCCATTGCAATTGAGACAAGTGGTCAGCAAACACATTCTTAATTTCCTTCTGATCTACCATAGTGAGGTCAAATTGTTGAAGAATCACTAGCCACCGTATGATCTAGGGGCTCACCGTTGGTTTGTTCATCAATAACTAAATGGCTCTATGGTTGGTATGCATGAACACCTTGTACCCAAGAACATAGTGTTGGAATTTTTCCAAGGTGAATACCACTACCATCAACTCCTTTTCGGTGGTGGTGTAGTTAAGTTGAGCACCTACAATGCTATGACTTGCATAGTGAATATAGTATGGGCATTTTTGATCATCACACTTTGTAAGCATAGCTCCCAATGCATAATTGGATGCATCTGTCATGATGTGGAAGGGCCTGAACCAATTAGATGCCCATAGAACTGAAGTCTCTACGAGTTTCTATTTAAGCATTTGGAATGCAGATTCACATTCCTTGGTCCAGACGAATGGAGCATCTTTCTTCGTGAGTTCCACCAACAGCTTGGCGATCTTTGAGAAATTTTTGATGAAATGCCGGTAGTAACCAGTGTGGCCAAGGAATGACAAAACATCTTTTATAGTGCTTGGTTGCCTGGTAATTCCTTGGATGATCTTGATTTTATTAGGATCCACACTAATCCTTATCTGTGAAATATAGTGTCCCAGCACAATGCCCTCCTGGATAATTAAGTGGATTTTCTACCAGTTGAGCCATAGGTTAGTGTCCACACATTTTTTCAGAACTTGCTCAAGGTGGTCCAAGGCTTGATCAAATGTGGCCCCATAGGTAGAGAAGTCATCCATGAAGACTTCTATCCCATTGCCAATTTGCTACTGGAAGATGTTGAGGACAAGGCGTTGGAAAGTGGCAAGAGCATTACATAGGCCAAAAGGCATCTTTTTGTATGCAAAAGTCCCCCAGGGACTTGTGAAGGTTGTCTTGGCCTAGTCCTCTGTCACAATTTGGATTTAGTTATAGCCACTATAACCATCCAAAAAGTTGTAACAACATTGCCCCGCAATGGTATCTAACACTTGGACCAAAAATGGGAGTGGAAAGTGATCTTTAAAGGTAGCCATGTTGAGCAATCGGAAATCTATACAGACCCTCTGTTTGCCATCCTTCTTTGGCACAATAACAAGTGGACTGACCCATTTACTATTGGCAATAGAGTAGATGAACCCCACTTTTAGCAACTGCTCGATTTCATCTTTGACGACTTGCTTCAATTGGAGTTCAATTGCCTTTGTGGTTGTCTTCATGGCTTCATGGAGGGGTCAATATAAATTTGATGTTGGCAAACCCTAGGATCAACTCTTGTTAATTTAGGATATGACCATGTAATAGTAGCATCCCATTTGTTCACCACCTTCAGCAACTTTCTCTTTTGTTCAGGAGAAAGGGTGGCATTGATAATCACCAGTTTCCCATTCTAAAAAAATGCATATTCTAGGTAGGTCAGTAAGGATTTGAGTTCCAAGGGCTCTTGTTTGAAACTTTTAGGGATTTGCAACTTTCTCGAACCATCATGGTCATCAGTAGTGGATACTTGTTGATGAACCTCTTCCAAATGGTCCATGCTTTCTATGTAGGCTCGTACAAGCTCCTCAAATGGTTCCATGCATAGAGTGCTACTAGTAGGATCATTAGTCAGCCACTGGGTATCTTCTTGAGTTGTGGTTGCTGTGTATAGGCATTGTTCAACTTACGAGTCCTCGGTACATTGACTGCATGCTTGAATAGATGTCCACTTAGCGGACCACAGTTGTTGCACATAGTTGCACCCAGAGTCATTGTACGTGATGCATGGAACGTGCTTCTTCTCGATCTTCCCAAAAGGATTTTCCTCTAAAATTTTGAGGGAAAGATCTCAGAGTCCTAATCTTGCATCCACCGTGATCAGCTAGGCTCTTCCCATGATGATTGGAAAGTTTCCCTTGCAATTCTCCACACGGATGACAAGGAAATTAGCAGGATAAGGCCACCTGCAAATGGTGGTCACAATGTCTTCCACCATTTCCAAGGGAATAGTAATGGATTGGTCTGCTATCTTGAGCCAAATGTTGCTCTTCTTTAATGGGGGAAGGTTCCAATTCTTGTACATGTCATGTGAAATCAAATTGACTCTTGACCCCGAATCTAGAAGGGCTTTACATGGCTCATTTCCTGCCACTTGAGGATAAATGAGGGGGCTTCCCGGATTAGTCAATTTTTGGGGAAGATGACCAACCTTTATTGAATCGTTCATTACATGTATGAGCATGAACATTTGTATGTTGGAGGGTGTTTGATTTGAAGGCTACTCGAAGGGTGGAATAGTGGAGGCATTTTGAGGTTCAGAGGCACTAGCCATAGATGTGTGTGAGGGTATGCTTAAGTTATTGGGCTAGAAGAAGAGACGTTTCTATGGCTTGGCTTTTGGTCCACTCGACTGAGGAGCCAGTTGTAGGTTGACAGCCCTTGTAGTGTTGCGTTACTGTGGCTGTGGTGGGATTTCCCCCTGCATAGGTGGAGTAGGTGGTAGCTGAGTGGGATGCTGTTGAGTAGGGACGGTAGGAGAAGGTGATGGAGGATAGTAAAGATGTGGGCTTTCTCCCCTGGGTGATGGAGATTGTGGTCAGAAATATCCTAGGGGGTGGTAGTAATTCTGAAAGGTTGTGTGACTGGAAGAGTCCCATGGAGAGACTAGTTGCTGAATGTAGTACCCATAGGGATTTGGCTATTGGTAAGGGCATTGCTACCTTGGAGGTAGCATCCCCCACGCTTGTGGNGGTAAGGGCATTGCTACCTTGGAGGTAGCATCCCCCACGCTTGTGGGTGCTACCATTGCTGAAAGTATTCATAAGGTTGCAGTGGCACTCCACTTGGATAATATCCTTGCTACTTGTGGAACTACCTGGGATTGCCTTGTGGGTAAGGCAACCTTCGGGGTGTTTGCTTCTTTGCCAAACGAGGGTTCAACACATACACCCCAGACTCTTGTAGATGTGACACTACAGGACAGCACCCCTTAGGATATTCATATTGACATATGTCACATTCATCATCCTCCTCTGTGTCAAAGTCTACAACTTGTTCAGCTATAACAACTTTTCCCTTACCCTTATGGTGGGCACATTCAGCTTCCTTCTTCCTATGCCGATCATGATCATTACCTTGCTCTCTGGACTACTCTACAATTTTTAGAACACTTTGAAATTTTTCTTCTAGAGAGTCCCACATCTTGTCAACCTTTGTCAATGTTTTAGAGGAAAATTTCTGTAGGGTTAAGGTTTTTCAGTTCACTGTTACATCCACTGGTGATTCCTCCTCCTCTTCACAGAATCAGACCTCCCTCTTTCTAATGGAGGGATCTCGATTAAACTCCTCTGCACTCTCCTTCTTTCTGAGTTCCTCCTCTTCTTTAGCCACTTGCTCAATGAGGCATTGCAGTTGATGGGTCCTTAGTTCTGATAATCATCCCTAGGCATACACGCCAAGGGTCTTTCTAGTTTCAAAGCAGAGCCCATCAATGATATGGAGAAGTTGTGCTCGTTCAGAGTAGCCATGACTAGGGCATCGATGTAATAATGAATAGTATCTTCTGATGGCTACATCCAAGGATTCATGATTACCTTGCTTCTAGCCTTGGATTTGATGTCTCAGATTTTCCACTTTGGAGTAGGTTTGATACTTGTCGTTGAAGATCTCCAGCATCATACTCCATCTTCTAATTGATTCCGGTTCCAAAGACCGGTACCAAATTTTTGCTTCTTTGATGAGTGTGCGAGGGAACAACTTAAGCTTTTGCCAATCATTGTCAATGTTCTGTAGGGTGCAAGCATCATGAAATGCTTACAAGTGAGTTTGCGGATCACAATTGTATCCTCCTTCAAATCTGGGGATGTTGTTCATGTCAAGGCGTTTGATCTGGCTATCCTTCAAGTGCCTATTGGGTATTTAAACTACCTCGACGATATGGAGCATGCTTCGAGTAGCCAAAAATGGCTCGTCCAAGTCATAGTCCTGCTAAGGACCACTTTGTCTATGATGGTTTCAGCTGCCTCTCCTTTCATGATGGTGAGCCTTGCGTGATTGGTCACACGCTTCCTCACACCGTTCCTTTCTGTCCTTACAACCACCATCACCTTGCTCCTTTCTACCATGGCTATGATCGGACTCTGAACTGGATGAAGGTATAGGGGAGTGAGAGGATGGAGAAGAGGGAGAGGGATTGCCACTGCTCTGGTGTTGATCTTCCCCTCTACTCTGCTAGTAGCCTCGATCTTCCTGCCCATCTTTGCTTGTGTCATGACTTCTCTTACATGATCCTCCATCCTCTTGGGGGTCCCGGTCACTTGATTGCTTGTTCTGGATGATGGACTAAATGATTTGATGCCCCAAAGGAAGTTTGGCCAAATGGGAATTGTGAAAGATAGGCTCCCCATCGTCCTATAGCCCTTGCAAGAATAAGGGGTTACTGAATTTTTTCTCCTTCACATGTTCATACCATTATGCCTGCTGCTGGTCTCGTGCCCTTTAAGCCTCAGTGGGATGATAGTCCTAGTAGTCATGGTCCTTCATGACGTACTCCACACTGCGGTCCTAGATGCCTAGTCTGGCAAGATTGTGAAACATCATTCTAGGAGCTAATCAGTCAGGTAGTAATATGATGTTGCCTGCCATGTCCTGTCATCGCGAATGTTCATCTTGATGTAAGATGAAGGTGAAGTCAGGGACATATTCATCTAGATGTGTGTAGACCACCTGACATTCTTGTGGCACTGGTGGGTTGGATTCATCTTGCCTATGATAAGAAGACATGTTGGATGTTAGATGACCCACTAATTGGTGTACCTTACTTTTTACTTAGTCAGCCTAGTATGCATAAATTTTACTATCATGGGTCTGTTCCAACGATGTGAATGATAATTTTACTAAGGTTAAATTGTGCATGTAAGACTAATAGTCCCTGGAAATAGCACCAATGATGAGTGACCAGGTACCACTACGCCCAGCCATACGAATCATGGGTGTTCACATGCCACTCAATCGAATTCCGTAGACTGTAAGCACTTTTCATACGCCAGACCTTAACCAGCAAAACCTTTTGTTAGAATAGTCGTTGTCTTCCCAACCTCACTTGTGATGTTCTGATTACGATGGTTAACTGAGATTGAGGTAACTTATTTTTATGGATTTTTACTTTATCTTCTAGTGTCTAATTCTCGTAATGGAAAGTAAGGAATGAAATATTATGTAATCTATAATTATCCTAATCTATGTCCTAACTCTTCCTAGCATAAGTATCCGATCCCATCTTCCATGCACATCCTAAGCATCCCCTAACCACTACTGGGTTACTAGATGTTGAGTGTTGCTAGGTTGCCAAGTGTTGGGTTTACATTCAAGATGGTCGTACTTATGGTTTCTATGAACCATAAATGAGCAACAACAATTAAAATAATAACAGAAAATTAAGGAATTATTAGAGCATAGAAATATTAAACTATTAAATGCATCAAATGACTAAGTCCAATTGCTGCAAGGAATGATTGAAAATCTCATCTTTATTGCTATTCACGCCAATGGGCTCAGGTACATCAGGGCTCGAATAAAGGGCTAGACACCTTTCTTACACCTACTGCAGGCACTTGGAAAATATTCTAACTCTCGCAGAAACAAACTACAAGAGCTTCGCTACAACTGCCAAAAAGGTACCTAAGTGTGATGGGAGCCCACTTATGTATAGGTTGAAACAGGCTCCACGTAAACAGGGCCACGTCGATGGGGCCGCGTATACGGGGTCCCGTATACGTGGCCTAGTTAACACATCAACCGTTTAGCACTTCATTACACATGATTGTTATTTTTTCCAATGCCCAAAATCCTAAGAATTTTGAAAAGAAATACAGACTCTTTGCGGTATTTTTATTATGCCACACACAAGTATGGAGGATGTTCTCAGATTTTGGCCATAAGCAAAGTAAAAATAGAAGAAATGATACATAAATGACTTGCTCCCATGTTTTCTTTATCAATGGTGGATGGCTACAAATGGTTCTCTTTTGGAATGTTTTTATCCAATCAAGATCGATTACTATTCAAGCTCTACTTATTGGTCAATAGCTACTAATAAAAATAAATTTGCTAAGTTATGATGACTCTAGAGATATTTATGATATGATTAGAATATCATCTATGTGTGCTTGTAACTCTTTTTGTGCTTGGTCACCATAGAATTGGGTTTTCCTTTTCCTAAAAAAAAAATATCTATACTTACATCTAGAGGTAGCTTAACATTAATCAAACTTTAATGCTATGTTTAATATATTCAAACTGTAATATGTAACCCTAATGTGTTTGTTGATGCTAACATCGCCCATGCTAGGCACAAGGCCATGAGTTATTAGTATAATTACTAGGGTAAATATTGAATTATCATTAAGGTCCTTGTCTTTAAACAATAAGAACCTTCAAATCTTAAGACCAAACATTGGAATGCAAGAAGCCACTCTACTTAAAAAGTTTATAGAGGGAATAAAGGGAAAGGGATAACTAGAGATGCAGTTATTGGGGTTCATGTGAATAATGCCCTTATTTGTCAAAAATAAAATGCAAAGTATGGTCACCTAGAAATGTGCAGAAGCAAACATTATGCTTGGTGTTGGTGAACATGGGTAGTTACATAATAACTACAGACATAACTGACATGAACGTAATTGACACAACAAGATGGAAAATGTGTGGTAGTAGTAGTAGATGTGGACATAATTGACAACGTGGTGCAGCAAGTGGGCAACATGGGCATTTAAGCCCATCCGTAAGGAGCGACTATAAAACTAGTAGCAGAGTGCAGCAAAAGATATATCGATCTCCCCCCCTCTCTCTCATAAGTAGATGTGAATAGGGAATTGGTGGGGCTCTCTCTCAATCCCTTACCAATGTTGGTAGGAGCATGATAGAGTGACCAATCAAAGAAGATAGAGAGTGCAGAGATGTTGCAGGCAGCAACATTTGCGATAGCACCCAGTGGCTGCAACTTGCATGTGCATCAGTAGGCGTGAGCAATGTTGTAGGTGGCAGCCAATGATCAGCCAAAGGAAAGACATTTGGAGGCAGCCTCTCTCAGCTAGCGGTTGGTAGCTGGGTGCGTATACGACAATAGAATTAGTGGCAACAATGACATTTGGCTCTCCACGATAGCAGTGTCAGAGAGGTAAGTGCGGCCAACAATGGATGATGCAATGATGAGGGATGGTGGGAGATCTCTTGGCCTCCCTCTTTCTCAACAATGGAAATAGATGTTGCAGGCAGCATAGTAGGAGGCAGTAGGCACGTGGTAGACAACGATGCATGATGGTGTAGGTCACACACATGCATCAACGTTAGGTAGTAGCATGCACGTGATGCATGGTAATGGACTATAAATGTGGTGTGCAAGCCCTAAACAGTGATGCTTGATGGTGAGTCATTAGTAGAGGATGATCATGTGAAGCAGGTTATGCGTGATGATGGGTCATCAGCAGACAATGATCGTGTGGAGCAAGCAGTGCATGAATGGTGGTGCATGGGGACGATAGTCTCTAGGACCTCTCTCTCTCCCAACTTGTAGTTATAGGCGATGAACAATGGAGGCACGTGTGTTAGCAGTGGTAGTGGCAGTAGCAATGATAGCAATGACATTAGTGACAACACACAATCAATGGTGGTGATCATGGCTTTCAATGCTGGTGGGAAATGGTAGTGCGTGTCAGTGGTGAGAATAATGCAATCATTAATAGGTGTGTGGCAGCATGCATTAGCGATAGGAATAGTGCGTGCATCAATAGGAGCATCAATGATGGTGCATAGCAACATGTGATAGGCAACATCTACTGTAGTGGTCAGCAACATGTTGTAGGTGGGAAGTGATGTGAGCGTGCATGTGGTGGTGAGTAGTTGTAGGTGGCAGTTAGTGATGATTAGCAGCAAAAGTGACACGTGCATGGTCAATAATGATAGCAAGTTATGAAAAATGTTAGCAAATGAAAACACATTGTAGTCCATCCCATTAGCAAGATTTCATCCCTATGATAGTAAGGTTTTTTTTTGTCGAAAGTGGGCACCATCAACAGTAATCACGACAACATGAAGTGATAGCAAATGGTGGTGAACAATGGAAGCATGATGATAAGGGGATAGGATCCCCATTTAGTCACTTAATATCACATAGCTCTCTACAATTGAGACTATTTTTAGGCTTTTGTACCCATACGGGAGGCACCTTAGATGATAGTGTTCCTAAACAAGTTTTTCTGGGTGTTTGTGCATCCAAAATTTATGCATCAACACCTTTTTGGCATTAGAAGGAGAGCCATATATCAACCTTTGTTTTTCATTTTTTGAAATATTAGTTTTTCTTGTCATTTTTTTTTGTTCTTGAAAAGTTTTTGTTTTTGTTTCTCAAAAATTTCATTTTCCCATTCTTGATCATCTATTTCTAGTTTCTGTTTATAGCCATCAACTTTATGATTTCTGAATCTTCGTGTTTCCTATTTTAGTTACTTTGAACTTTTAATTTTTTATTTTAGTTTTCTTTCTTAGTCATCCATGACCTTTATTATTTATCTTTAGTTCTAATTTTGGTGATCCTTACCTTAGTCTTAACTTTGGTAAGGTGGTTTTATTTAATTATTCAGTTTGAAATTTACTTTTCTAAAAATTCTGCATTTGATGTTTTTTGTTCAAGGTTATATATAGCAATTTCAACATTTTTTTAAAAAGTAATAATATTTAAATATTTTTCTATTTTCTTTAAATTTTTCATTTTATTAGCATTTTACATTTTCTATTATTTTTCATTTTATGAGCGAATCTTCCTATAGAACATCTCAACAAAGAGCTTCTATTCCTACCCCTAGTCGACCAGCTATCCATCATTTTACTTTAAGAAAAAAATGAGCTTCACAATTTCCAAGTTCTATCCCTAGAAGAACTTGAACTAGGATGATAGCCATATAACCCCCAACTTCTTTGGTGAGCAGCCCTTTTAACTTCACCAACTATTACGATATTTCGAAATCATTCCAAAACATAAATTTGTTCTTTGATCCCACAACCCCTACTAGTGATGCTTGCCAACATGTACAATATTTTGAAACCTTATTAGGCATCCATAACATTATTCAAAATGGCCTAGCATGTAGGGTCTTTGTGACAACTTTCAAAAGTAAAGCCACCTAATGGTTTTTGATGCTCCCTAATGCCTCTATCAACTTATGGCAATAGTTTAAGTTCTTACTTTAGTTCGATAGGTTTACTAACCCTACCTTAGCATCAAGCAACTTCACAATCTTAAGAAAGCTACCTAGGAAAAATGTTTGGGATTACAAGCTAAGATTCCTTCATCAACTTATGTATCAAGTGAGATGCATCCACAACTTGGTGGCACCCTCAATTTTTACTTGTCCACCATTGATCCATTCTTTACCTATGTCATTAAATCTGATCCCAACATAATAGAAATACAAGGAGTGATGGGTAAAGCTATTGAGTTAGAATAAATTACCCTCATGAATGGCGATGAAGCGCTAAATATTCGATGCGTTGACTAGGTCGCGTATACGTGGCCTCGTATACGCAGCCACATTGACGCGGCCCTGTCGATGCATCCCTCCATGCGTCGACGTGGTCTCGTTTGCATAGAGCCTATTTTAGCCTATAAATAAGTGGGCTTTCACCACACTTAGGGACCTTTTTGGCAGTAGTAGTGAAGCTCTTGTATTTTGTTTCCATGAGAGTTAGAATATTTTCCAAGTGCCTATAGTAGGTGTAAGAAAGGTGTCTAGCTCTTTATTCAAGTGTTGATGTACTTGAGCCCATTGGCGTGAACGACAATAAAGACAAGCTTTTCAAGCATTCCTTGCAGCAATTGGACTTAGTCATTTGATGCATTTAATAGTTTAATGTTTCTATGCTTTAATAATTCCTTAAGTTTCTGTTGTTATTATTTTAATTACTATTGCTCTTTTATAGTTCGTAGAAACCATAAGTACGACCATCTTGAACATAAACCCAACACTTGGCAACCTAGCGACGCTCAACATCTAGTAATCTAGTAGTGGTTAGGGGATGCTTAGGATGTAAATGGAAGATGGGATCAGATACTTATGCTAGGAAGAGTTAAGATATAGGTTAAGATAATTATAGATTACGTAATATTCTATTCCTTAATTTCCATTCCAAGAATTAGATGCTGGAAGATAAAGTGAAAAAGCCATAAAAATCATTTGCCTCAATCTCACTTAATCATCGTAATTAGAACATCACAAGTGAGGTTGGGAAGACAATGACTGTTCTAACACAAGGTTTTTCGAGTTAGATTCTAGTATATGCAAAGTGCTTATAGTCTATAGAATTTGACCGAATTGCTTGTGAACGCCTGTGATTTGCATGGTTGGGCATAGGGGTACCTAGCCACTCATCATATGTGCTATTTCTGGGGATTGTTATTCTTACATGCTTCATTTAACCTTAGTAAAATTATCGTTCACGTTGTTGGAATAGACCCAGGATAGTAAAATTTACGCATGCTAGGCGGACTAAGTAAAAAGTAAGGTACACCCATTAGTGGATCATCTAACATCCAACATGTCTTCTTCTCACAGGCAAGATGAATCCAACCCACCAGTGCCACAAGAATGTCGGGTGGTATACACGCATCTAGATGAATATATCCCTGACTTCACCTTCATCCTACATTAGGATGAAGATCTGCACTGGTGGGACATGGAAGGAAACATCATACTACCACCTGACAGATCGGCTCCTAGAATGCTGTTTCACAATCTTGCTAGACTAGGCATCTAGGACCATGGTGTGGAGTACGTCATTGAGGATCATGACTACCAAGACTATTGTCCCACTAAGGCCAAATGGGTACAAGACCAGCAGTAGGAAGAACAGTATGAACATATGAAGGGGAAACAATTCAGTAACCCTTATTCTTGCAAGGGTTGTAGGATGATGGGGAGCCTATCTTTCATGATTTCCATTCAGCCAAACTTCGTCTAGGGCATCAAATCATTTATTCCATCATCCAGAATAAGAAATCAAGTGACTAGGATACCCAAGAGGATGGAGGATCATGTAGGAGAAGTCACGGCACAAGTAAAAAAGGGAAGGAAGATTGAGGCCACCAGTAGGGCAGAGGGGGAGATCGACACCAGGGCGGTGGCAATTCCTCTCCCTCTTCTCCATCCTCTCACTCCCCTCTACCTTCACCAAGTTTATACTCTGATCATAACCATGGTAGAAAGGAGCAAGGTGATTGTGGTTGTAAGGGTCGAAGGGAATGATGTAAGGAAACGTGTGACCAATTATGCGAAGCTCATCATCATGAAAGGAGAGGCAGTCGAAATTGTCATAGACATCATGGTCCTCAGTAGGATTAGGACTCAGATGAACCATTATTGGCTACTTGAAGCATGCTTCATATCACTGAGGCAGTTCAAATACCCAACAAGCACTTGAAGGATATCTGGAGCAAACGCATTGACATGAACAACATCCCCAGATTTGAAGGGGATTACAATTGTGATCCACAAACTCACCTACAAGCGTTTCATGATGCTTGCACCCTGTAGAACATCGATAATGATTGGAAAAAGCTTAAGCTATTCCCTCACACGCTCATCAAAGAAGCAAAAAGTTGGTATTGGTCTTTGGAACTAGAATCAATTAGGAGATGGAGTACGATGCTGGAGATCTTCAATGACAAGTATCAAACCTACTCCAGAGTGAAGAACCTGAGGCATCAAATCCAAGGCTGGAAGCAAGGTAGTCATGAACCCTTGGATGCAACCATGAGAAGATACTCTTCATTGTTACATTGATGCCCTAGTCATGGCTACTCTTAGTGGGTACAGCTTCGCCATATCATTGATGGGCTCCTCTTTGAAACTAGAAAGACCCTTGGCGTGTACACCCAAGAACTACTATTAGAACTAAGGGTCCATCAACTATAGCACCTAATTGAGCAAGTGGCTAAAGAAGAGGGGAAACTCAAAAAGAAGGAAAGTGCAGAGGAGTTTAATTGGGATCCCTCCATTAGAAAGAGGGATGTCTGATTTTGTGAATTGAAAAACCTTGCCCCTATAGAAATTTGCCTCTGAAATATTGAAAAAGGTTGACAAGATGTGGGAATCTCTAGATGAAAATTTTCAAAGTGTTTTGAAAATTGCAAAGGAGTCCAGAGAGTAAGGTAATGATTGTGATTAGTGTAGGAAGAAGGAAACTAAATGTGCCCACCATAAGGGTAAGAGAAAAGCTATTGTAGCAAAGCATGTTATAGACTCTAATGCAGAGGAAGATAATGAATGCAAAATATGCCAATATGAACATCCTAAGGGGTGTTGTCCCGTGCTGTCACATCTATGAGAGTATGGGATGTATGCGTTGAATCCTCACATGGCAAACAGGCAAACATCCTAAAGGGTGCCTTACCCATAAGGCAATCCCAGGAAATTCCACCAGTAGCAAGGATATTATCCGAGTGAAGCACCATCGCAACCTTATGAATACTTTAAGTAATGGCAACATCCACAAGCATGGGGGATGCCACCTCCAAGATAGCAGTACCCTTACCAACAACTAGATCCCTATGGGTACTATGTTCAGCAACCAGTCTCTCCATGGGACTCTTCTAGTCACGCAACCTTTTAGAATTACTACCATCCCCTGGAATATTTCTAACCACAGTCTCCATCACCCTAAGGGGAAAGACCATACCTTTACTATCCTCCATCATCTTCTCTTGCTGTCCCTACTCAGCAACACCCCACTCAATTACCACCTGCTCCACCTATGCAGGGGGAAATCCCACCACAGCCATAGCAACACAATGCTATGAGGGATGTCAAACTACAATCGGCTCCTCAGCCGAGTGGACCGGAAGTGAAGCCATGGAAATGTTCCTTTTTTGGCCCAATAACCTAAACATACCCTTACACACACTTGTGGCTAGTGCCTCTGAACCTCAAATTTCCTCCACAGTTCCACCCTTCGAGAATCCTTCAAACCAAATGCCCTCCAACGTACAAATAATCATGCTCATACACACCGTGATCGACTGGATAAAGGCAGGTCATCTTCCCCAGAAATTGATTGATCCGGGGAGCCCCCTCATCTATCTTTAGGTGGTAGGAAATGATCCATGCAAATCTCTTATGGATTTGGGATTAGGAGTCAATTTGATTTCACATGACATGTACAAGAATTGGAACCTGCCCCCATTAAAAAAGAGCAATATTCTGCTTGAACTGGCAGATCAATCCATTACTGTTTCCTTGAGATTGGTGGAGGACATTGTGACCACCATTTGTGAGTGATCCTATCCTACTGATTTCCTTGTAATCCGTGTTGAGAATTGCAAGGGGAACTTTCCAATAATAATGGGAAGAGCCTAACTGAGCATGATGGATGCAAGACTAGGACTTCGAGATCTTTCCCTTGAAATTTCAAAGGAAAATCCTTTTGGGAAGATCGAGAAGAAGCGTGTTCCATGCATTATGTATAGTGATTCTGGGTGTAATTGTGTGCAGTAGATGTGGTCCGCTAAGTGGACATCTATTCAAGTATGGAGTCAGTGTACCGAGGAATTGCAAGTCTAACAATGCCTGTACGCAGTAGTCACAACTCAAGAAGGCACCCAGTGGTTGACCATTGATCCTTCTAGTAGCACACTGTGCATGGAACCATCTGAGGAGCTTGTATGCACCTATATAAAAAGCATGGATCATTTAGAAGAGGTTCATCAACAAGTATCCACTGTTGATGACCATGATGATTGGGGAAAGTTGCAAATCCCTAAAAGTTTCAAACAAGAGCCCTTAGAACTCAAACCCTTACCAGACCACCTAGAATATGCATTTTTGCAGAATGGGAAACCAGTGATTATCAATGCCACCCTTGCTCTTGAACAAAAGAGAAAGTTGCTGAAGGTGGTGAACAAATGGGAAGCCACTTTTGCATGGTCATATTTTGAATTAATGGGAGTGGATCCTAGGGTTTTCCAACATTGGATTTATATCAATCCCTCCATGAAGCCATGACAACAACCACAAAGGCTACTAAACCCCAAACTGAAGTAGGTAGTCAAAGATGAAATCGAACAGTTGTTGAAAGTGGGGTTCATCTACTCTATTGTTGATAGCGAATGGATCACTCCACTTATTATTGTGCCAAAGAAGGATGGAAAATGGAGGGTCTGTATAGATTTTTGATTGCTCAACATGGCTACCTTCAAAGATCACTTCCCGCTCCCATTTGTGGACCAAGTGTTGGATACCATTATGGGGCATCGTTATTATAACTTTTTGGATGGTTACAGTGGCTATAGCCAAATCCAAATTGTGCTAGAACACCAAGCCAAGACAACCTTCACAAGTCCCTGGGAGACTTTCACATACAAAAAGATGCCTTTTGGCTTGTGTAATGCACTTGCCACTTTCCAATGCCTTATCTTCAGCATCTTCCAGCAGCAAATTGGCAATGGGATAGAAGTCTTCATGGATGACTTCTCTACCTATGGGGCCACCTTGAGCAAGTTCTAAAAGGATGTGTGGAAACTAATCTACGACTCAATTGGTAGAAAATCCACTTAATGGTCCAAGAGGGCATTGTGCTAGGGCACCATATTTCACAAACAGGGATTAGTGTGGATCTTGACAAAATTAGGATCATCCAAGGAATTACCAGGTAACCAAGCACTAGAAAAGATATTTGATCATTCCTTGGCGACATTGGTTACTACTAGTGCTTCATCGAAAATTTCTTGAGAAATAAATCTCTTGCATAAATAATGCTCAAAAATGTCATGAACAAACAAAGAAAGAGCAAACTTGACCAAGAGGGTAAAACTAAATTGGGTAAGTGGTAGANTACATTGCACAATTATTGTAACAAACATTACAAAGTTATATAATAGGATTGAGCAAAAGGCAAAATACAATGATAAGTGTGAACTTAATATGCTTAATCTTCCAATTAAGCAAAATGAACTTCCTGTGCAATTCTACTTTGTAGATGTTTAGCATCTGAAGTTTTTCTGTATCTTTGCACATAGAAAGGAGGATGAATCTTTAAAAAATCAATGGTCTTGACTCTAGATAATGCAACAAACATTAGACCCATAAGTTCTCTTGTGTAGTGGTTTCGTGGGCTATGAGT
The DNA here is from genome assembly GCA_015680685.1 of Gnetum montanum. NCBI lineage: Eukaryota > Viridiplantae > Streptophyta > Gnetopsida > Gnetales > Gnetaceae > Gnetum > Gnetum montanum. Next base: position 246,704 of record MNCI01006231.1, read on the forward strand.
AGAATTTAATTTTTTTTTTATTGTTTAAGTTATCATCACTATTTGCATTCCAAATAATATATATTGGCAAACATAAATTGGTTAAAATAAAATTTTATATATTTCGTATATGTTGATGAAGGAATACATTGCACAATTATTGTAACAAACATTATAGAGATGCATAGTAGGATTGAGCAAAAGGCAAAATACAATGATAAGTGTGAACTTAATATACCTAATCCTCCAATTGAGTAAAATGAACTTTCTATGTAATTCTATTTGGAGATGTTTAGCATCTGAAATTTTTCGATATCTTTGCACATGGAAAGGAGGATGAATCTTTAAAGAATTAATGCTCTTGACTCTAGATAATGCAACAAACGTTAGACCTATAAGTTCTCTTGTGGAGTAGTTTCGCGAGCTATGAGTAGAATTTAATTATTTAATTATTTTTTAAGTTATCATCACTATTTGCATTCCAAATAATATATACTAGCAAACATAAATTGGTTAAAATAAAAGTTTATATATTTCGCATATGTTGATGAAGGAATATATTGCACAATTATTGCAACAAATATTACAAAGTTATATAATAGGATTGAGCAAAAGGCAAAATACTATAATAAGTGTGAACTCAATATGTCTAATTCTTCAACTGAGCAAAACAAACTTCTTGTGCAATTCTACTTTGGAAATGTTTAGCATCTAAAATCTTTCAGTATCTTTGCACATGAAAAGGAGGATGAATTTTTAAAGAATCAATGGTCTTGACTCCAGATAATGCAACAAACGTTAGACCCATAACTTCTCTTGAACCAATGTGAATAGTAGCCTTATCTAGTGTCATTCCTTGAGATTTATGAATAGTCATTGCCCATGCCAACTGTAATGGTGATTAACGAGATGCTCCTTGGACCATAGGTACAATTGGCACGTGATGAGGATTACCATTATCAAAGGCACATTCGATATAGGAGTCAAAATCAACAATAACGTATAATGGTAATGCAAGTGGCTATTTATCTTAAGGATACATAATATTGTGAATCATGCCAAGTGCATGATTCACCAATTCTACTTCAAGCTAAAGGTTAACTATAAGCATTACCCTTGTACCTTTACATAAAAGCAGAGATTGCATTACTTGTTGCAGTAGATAGTTGTTGCACTACTTGTTCTAGTAGATAGTTGTTGTTGTTGATGTTGAAGAAAGTGTTCTTCACCTTCTTTATTGGGACTAATAGTAGTAGAATCCATGTTTCTAAAAATGCATGAATTCCAATATTGCACCTCTTAATTTTGTAACATGATGCCTAAGTTCAATATCTTTAAATACTGCATCACATCGTAACTGTCATCACCTTAATCGTTGCCATGATCATAACTATCACTATAACCATAATTGTCATTGTTTATAATAATAAAAAATATTCATTATTATTGTAATCGTAACCATCACCATTTATAATAATAATAAATATTCAATATTACCCACCATTTATAATAATAAATATTCATTATTACCCATGTCGAGTGCTACACGTGAGAAAATACGAAGAGATGAATGGGGAGCTCAAGGGTCGGGGGTGTTATTTAAATAGAGATTTGGCTCCCCTGTAGTGACTCTTTGGCTCCTTTGCATGTGCTGCATGCATGTGAGGAAATACAAAGAGACGAATGGAAAGCTCAGGGGTTATGGAACATTAATTGAGTAGAGATTCAACTCCCTTGCACTAATTCTTTAGCTTCCATGCATGTGGCACATGTAGGTGAGGGAATACGAAGAGATCAAACTAAATTGGCATTGTACCATATATTTGTAATACATATTCGTTCATGGAGATATAAAAAATCACATTACAAATGCATAAATAATGTTACTATTATATCCCAAGCTTTTGTATATTAACATTATTGTTACAATGGACAAGATATAAATGATGCTAACACCTCATTCATAATTATTATATTATAATTATTGTGGAATCCAATAAATGTCATGAGATTATTGTAATTAGAGCAATAATCCATAATTATAATATGAGATATTATGGATTATAAGATTCATTCGAACGGTAAACATTTCATAATAAANACTTCCCTGCAATGACTCTTTGGCTAGGGAAGATTTATAAATAATTGGTTATTTATGATTATAGCAAGACATGTGTGTCAGCAGAGAGCTCGTCGCCATTGTTCTCAGCATTAGCTAGGATCATCACAGCATGATCTTGTCATAGATCTTCCTAGGGTCTAAGATGCCAAAGGTGCAGAAGTTCTCATTTTTAAAATTTACCAAGTTAACAACCATATCATCCATTAGATTCCATTAATCAAAGAATATGTACATAAAGAAAAGGCCTCACTACATGCAAGAAGGTAAGAAGAAACTATCAAATTTGAACTCTTTAAGTCCACCCAATAAGCAAGAAAGATTGTTAAAATTATGACCAAAGTCAGGTCGACATCTCAAATTGGCTAATAATTTTTATGTGCTAGCAAAAATGCTAATGCTTTTGCATTTTATTAAAATGCATATTGCAAATGAAAAAGTAGTCACAATCGTAACAACTAAACGCATCTACTCTATGGTAACTACCAAATTTCAAAGCACAACCATAGAAATGATAAAACTTACACAAAATATACAAAGAGATAAAGAGAGCATGAACTTACAAATGTTCCTTTACATTGAAAAAAGATGTAGCAACATAAGATTACTCAAAATAGTAGCAGAAAATTACAATTTTAGAATTCCCTGTCACTCCAGAAAGCATTGAAAAAAGAACAGAACCAAACTTTATAATGTTTTTGCATTGGGAATGTAAATGTATAGGAAAGCATGCTAAGTACTAATGACAAGAGACCTCAACTTGAAGTGAAACTATGAAAATTGCACAAAATCATCAAAATGTAATGTTTAACACATTACAATTCACTATAAAAAATTAACAAAAACACACATAAAAAGACTAGCAGAAAGTATGTTTCTAAAAAGAGATTCCAATAACCAAAGGCTATTGTTGACACAGAAACTTTAGAAGACCCTTCCCTTCAAGCTGCAGCTTCAACTGTAGCCATTACTGTCCTTCCTCAAATGTCCTTGGCTCTACCCCTCATCGTACCCTTGCTTGCAAAATTTTATGCTTAAAACATATATTCAGACAAAGCTACTCAAGAAACATATTGGCCTAATTCATATATAAATTTGATAAAAAACAAAAACCTAAATGAAAGGATCTTTTAGCTATTATAACAAAAATTTTATTATGATTTACACCTCCTCTACCTCTGGGGTCCAAGCTACCACAGGTGTAGAAGTTTGCGTTTCTGTTGCCATCAAGGCTGGTGTTTCCATCATAGAAGAGTATGAGATTTGGATCTTCCAGAAGCAGTTCCCTAGAGTAGAGTGAGGTTCCAGCATACTCGCTGCCATTGGTGAGCACCATGATGGCCAGGAATTCATGGTTAAGGGTGCTAACAATAATGGTCATGATCTAGGGCACGAGATTTGAGGCGATGTCAGCAATATGTTTAGATTTTTCAATCGAGCAAGTGACAAAGATGTGGTAGTGGACTACAGCGGTGAAGGCGTCGATGGCGATGTTGTTGATGTAGTACTACTACAGGTTGTCACCAAACGAGAGTGAAAGCATGTCAATGCCATCGATATCCATAGCTGCAAGGATGTTAGAGCTAAAGCAACTACAACCCCACCAGACCTTGTAGATTGTGATCTATGCAAGCCAGGCCATGCCGTGGGTAGTGTTGTTGGCATAGCTAAGCACACTAATGTTGACCATGGCGTTGCCAGCGATTGTTGATGATGTGTGCATGTCGTGGCCCTCAGTGTTGAGCAAGGATGTAGCAAGGGCTGACTGGCCTACTACCTTATTGCTGCCTTGGTTGAAAAAGCACATGCTGATGAGCTTGTTATTGCAGTTGAAGCATGGGCCACCATCGTAGGTGCCTTTTCAGTGCTCCAGCGGAGCTCCAAAGTTGGCGTCATGGAAGATGGTTCGATTGGGCTAGGCAGCCTGCATCAGTAGTTGTAGACGAAGATAGAGATAGAATGGAAATGGAATTCTCATTCCCATTCTGCATTTGGTTTTATTTGACCCTTTTATGTGTGCAGTGGGAATACGAAAAGCTATGGCTCTTTGGTTCACATTCTGTGCAACGGGAATACGAAAAGGTGTAGCTCTTCAATTCATGTTTTTCTTCATTTTGTGAGATCTTACATGGCGCATGATGTGAAGGGCATTACTTGGAGGACGACAAATCTACTCCCCCCTCATTTACTTAGAGGGTAAAAAATCTACTCCCCCTCCCCCCTATCCTGTGAGATGAGTTGGCCTCTCAGCTAAAATCATAGAAATTGCTAAGAAATATCATAAACGCGTTTGGTGTGAGTAGTGAAAAATTTACTCCACCACACTCAAACACTTCTTTTGACCATCAGCAAAGCAAAGAAATTTATTGCCTTCATGCCTAACATATCCGAATTTCAAATCTTATCTTGACTTTGTTGATGCATAAATTTTGGTCACACCAACACCAGGAAAGAAAACTCGTTTTAGGAGACTATTGCCTAGGGTGCCTCCCGTATGGGTACAGAAACCCTGAAATAGTCTCAGCTGGAGAGGGCTACGTGGCCTTTTGCAAATAAGCTAGAAAGAAATCTGGAATTTAAATTAAATAATTGTCTTCAATACAATAAGTAATTAAAAGAACTAAATTTTCCCTGATCCCACTAACATTGTTGGTCTGTGACTGCCGATGGTATCCACTACTGGGTAGGAAGGCTGCGATCGCCACAAGAGAGGGAGAGAGAGAGAGAAAGAGAGAGAGAGATTGCCCACTGGAGAGGAAACAGGGCAGCAACTATAGTTCTAAAAGCTTGTCGTCATTTTCCGCCTTTGTGCACCGTCGCAGAGAGGAAGATCGTCCACTAACGTCTACACCACCGTGACAAGCTCTTGTTGTCGCCGAGAAGACCCGCAAGGATCCTGATTTTGAACAACTAGCTCCTACCTTAGATCCTCCTCAAAGATCAACTACGAGCTTGTAAAAAAAGAAAAGGAAAGAAAGAAACAATTGCTTAGTGGAGAGGAAGCTGCCCCTTCATACTAATAGCCAAAGCCTATTTTTGGGACCTCTCCTCACTTTCCCTTCTAAAGCCCCCCTCTAGACTCCATTTTATAGCTGCTACGACCCTCCATAATGATGGCTATGTTCTCTAATTTAAGTTCCCACTATGTCCATAACTTCTGAAATGTCTACCATTAATGACTATAATCGCCACTATTAATAATTGGTTCCACCACCATTAATAATTGTAACCGACATCATTAATAATTGTAATTGTTACTATTAATAATTGTAACTGTCATCATTAATAATTGTAATTGCCACCATTAATAATTGTAACTTAATAGTTTAAACGCCCACTACTTGCATGATTTTTATTATGGTAATTAAGAGAGAGAGATTGAGACGTTAATAATCATGTCCCCATGAGAGCATGGGAGTGTTGACATCAACACTTAGCCCCTAAACGTTTAATTGCATGCCAGTGCAAGGAACAAGACCACAGAAACTTTAAAATGATGCAATAGGTAGGAAATCACAAATATCACAAAACAAGAAAATGGAAACTTCAAAGGAAACTATATTAGCCTAAACATGATTAAAATAACCATATAATCAAAAGAGAACTAAATGTGGGCCACCCAAACCACACCATCTTATTTAATCAAACTCTAAATATATAATTTATTTATCTTAACTACATATAATTATAATTAAAATATAATTATGATTTCTTTCCCAGTTTTCTTACAAAGTAAAAGCCAACAACATGTGGACTACTATGAGCACAAGACCCATACTAAACTTAATGAGGAGGACAAGCTCATATTAGATTGTGGCTAGTCACAACTTTCAGATTTTTCCTTGGACCTTTTTTTTTTTCTTTTTCAAAAGGGGAAATGGAGGTTTGGGTGAGGATAGCTTCCGGACCCCATCACACTTAAGAACTTATTACACTGCCAATGAACATGGTCCTCATTCCTTTTTTTTTTAGGAAACTTTGCCCATGGTGTACTTCATTCTTAAGGTAGGAATTCCAACACGAGTTTGGCCGATTAGCTGCACTGCCAGTGAACATGGTCCTCATTCCTTTTTTTTTCTTTTTGAGGAAACTTTGCCCATGGTGCAGTTCAACCCTCGTGTATGTGCCTTTAATTACAATTTGATAGCATCATAGCAGGTCTCCTGGATGGCTAAGGGTTCTCAAGTGGAAATAAACACACTTCACCCCATTGTTCATAGGGTAACCATGGATCATCACACGAGGGCTAGGGCTCATGAGAGGGAAAGTGGTATTTTCCAAGGTCACCTAGTGATTATGGCTAACCATTCTCCAACATCACCTATTCTACACTCATATGATCATGATGATTGCATGATAAGTTAGCACAAATCTCATACTCCATAATCCAACATAACTATATAAACTAAAACCTTGAAAAATACTGGGAAGAATCAAAGCATTATTAAAATATATAGTATAAAAGGGATTTTATGAAATAGTACTAGGAAATATTATATAAAGGATTATACTCACATTATTTTCCAAAGGTACTTTGATGACCCAACGCCTATTAACTCAAAAGATCATAATGATTACTAAAATCATATGCAAAGCAAAAATCAAAACAATATGCCAAGAAAGAAATGATGGAAATGCAAAGAAAATATGCAAATGCAACTATATACAAATGAAATGCATGACAAAGAGGAAGAAAACATGCAACTAAGAATCTACTAGGTGTCCACATGGAGCACTTGAGTAGAAATGCTTCAAATGAAATGCATTAAAATTTCTATGTAATCTACATCTTTGCAAATCAGCAATTATATATATATTGGGGCCAATGATGTCTTTAATTTGGAATAGGCCTGACCACATAGGGGAGAACTTATTTTCAAGATTTGCTTGGTCAAATGTTCTACCCTGTTTTGAGACTAGGTCTCCTATCTTAAAGTCTTCACCAATGTACTTTCTATCAAGATATTGTCGATGCTTAAGATTACGAAAATCAAGACCTAATCTTAACTTGCTCCTTCGTTGTCTATCAAGCTTTTCTTTGATATAAGTTTCAATGGTAGGTCTAGGTCTTAGGGGGGTCATCAAATATAGCCTTTCTAGGAGCATGTTCCATGGATGTGTCATTAAAATTTAGCACACTTTCAAATGTTTTAAAAGGTAGGGTTTTACTTACATCTTTATCTTCCCCTAAAGGTGGTGGATCACTTAGACGAAATCCATCATGTTGTTGATAAGGCAAGATGTCTCCATAGCTTTCTTCACCTTCTCTAGAATTTTGATAGGATTGGGTAGAATCTACATGAAAGACAGGATTTATTTCTATAGTTCCACTCACATAGTCATTTTCAACATGTTTGCTACGCTCAACCTTAATAACCCCAACATAAAGATTAGCATTTTGATTTTCCAAAGATTGATTTTGTTGATCCAAGATTGTAACTACTTGTTTGCAGAAGGGTTCTTGAGGTATAGTCATGTACTCAGATTTTTCTTTGATAGGGATTAATAGCTCTGAGAAATTTGACCTAAAGAAGCCCCCAAACTTGGCTCCAAAAGTCCTAGATAGGAGCACACCATAGGTAGGCAATATGTCAATTATTAGGATATCAGTGTAACATGTAAATGTAGGATATCAGTTGCACTTTCACTCCTTTTAATGACCCTACTACAGGTACATTAGATCCATCAAGTTGAATCACACTTTTTGTTTGTGGTATCATTTGCGCTCCTAAAGCCTTACATACCTCAAGTGGCATGATACTAACAGTTGCTCTAGAATCCATCAAACAATTGTGAACATTCTTTCTTAAAATAATTAGAGTTGTTAGGAAAGGAGGTTGCTCTTTCTCACTCATCATGGAATTGTTTACATTTTGTACTGATGATGTGTTAGGACTTTTTGTGAAGTGAACTTACTGGTCAAGGGTTGGCATTGTTTCTTTTCTAGTTTCAGGTCTATGAACTATCTCTTGAATTATCTCTTTCATTCCATTAAATTGTAAAAGTTCATACATTGAGATGTTAGCTTTGGTTTTCTTCAAATCCTCAACTAGATCGTAAGTCTTGTGTTTATCTTTAGCTTCTTGTTGAGGTGGAGTTCTTCTAAGTATAGAAGGTGGGTTTGATTGTTGTGGAGCGTTTGTTTGGGATGACTCAATTTGAGTATTTGTGTTACTTTGACTTGGAGCTCTTCTATTTGGAGGAGTGTAAGGGTCATTCATAGTTTGTTGTTGTGTGTTGTTCATGATGTCACTAAGTCTACGATAGCGAGCATTAGGTGGGTTGGGGTTGTTTACCATAACTTGATCTAATGAGGAAACCTCTTTGTTTTCTGCTTGATGAGGTTTGTTATAAACCATAATAGGAGGTTTCCCATTTTGTTGACCTTAGGTGTTGTCGCAATAATGCTAAAAATTGGGGACAGGTCTTCTCAGAATGTTGGCTAGTGTTATGGAAGCAGTAATAATTGTCATTGAATGATGAAATAGGCTTTTTTGGTTGTATAGGACCCTTGTTGTTATTTTGCTTTAGTTCAACTACTTCATTGGAAAGTTTTTGAAGTTAATATTTGGGTCATTTGATCTTGAGTTTGAGTTGGGGGTTCAATAGGATTAGGTACCTTGTTTGGGTTTATGATGGATTGAATTAAGGCGTTTGATTGATCCTCATTCAAACCAGTGTTAGATGGTAGGAATGGAGAAAATGTGGGACCTTGAAAATAGCTCTTTGTAGGTTGAGTCATTTGAAGGGGAATAGGAGTTTGGAACATAGTGTTGGTCATTGGAAAAGTTGGTAGAGATATAGGACTATGTTGCATAGGGTTTCTAATGCTCATCATTCCAAACTGAGTTTGAATGCTATTCATAAGGGTAATTTGTTCTAGCTCCATAGCTTTAGCCATTGCTCCCTATATTTCTGTTATGTTAGGGTCCGATTTGATGGCATAGGCAAAGAATGGGTCAATGGTAGAGAGGTAAAAGTTGAGGATGCCATTAGGTTGTGGACGCATCTCACTTGGCACATAGGCTAGTTGGTGAAGGAATCTAAGGTTATAATCCCTGACATTCTTCCCAAGTAGCTTTCTTAAGCTGGTGAAGTTGCTAAATGCTATGGCAGGGCATGTGAATTTGTCAAATTGAGTCAAAAACTTATTTTTGAACTCCTGGCATGAGTTAATGGAGGCATTAGGGAGCATCAAAAACCATTAGATTGCTTTGGTTCTGAAAGTTGTCACAAATACCCTACATGCCACANATTAGGGTCTGATTTGATGGCATAGGCAAAGAATGGGTCAATGGTA
>MNCI01006231.1:256274-278761 GCA_015680685.1 Gnetum montanum
TGAAAGTTGTCACAAATACCCTACATGCCACATCGTTTTCGACAATGTTGTGGATGCCTAGTAAAGTTTCAAAACATTGTATATGTTGATGGGCATCACTTGAAGGGTTTGTGGGGTCATAGAACAAATTTATGTTCTGAAGTGACTTTGGGATGTCGTGGTAGTTAGTAAAGTTAAAGGGGTTATTGACCAAGGGAGTCAGGGGTTGATTGGCTACCATCCTAGTCCAGGCTCTCCTAGGAATAAAACTTGGAAAACATGAGGCTCGTTGTTTTCTCAATGCAAAGAGACGAGTGACTGGTCGGTTAGAAGTACAAGAGAGTTCACTCATAAAACAAAACTATAAAATATAAAAACTATAAAATTGCATAAAAGAAAGGAAAATATTGAAATAATAATTTTTTGAAAAGAGAAATAAATGTATAAAATCGCAATACTTATAAAATTCAAAAGGAAAGCAGTAAAATGCAAGATAAACTTAAAGTTGCATAATCAAATAAAACCACCTTACCTAACCCAGGACTAAGGTAAGGACCACCAAAACACAGATTCGAAAATGGGATTGGAAACAAGGATTTAAAAAAAACAACAAGGAAATAGATAAAAGAAAAATGGGTGATGAGACCCAAAATTTTTTAAGAAACGAACTTTTGAGAACAAGCAATAAAGGGCTCAAAAATTCTTTAAAAGGATTTTTCAAGATAATGGCTGAAAATAGAAGTTTTAAATAAAACAAGTTTGAAATAAGGAAAATAAAATTTTTCAGGAAATAAAAATTGAATAGGGACTGGAAAAGTACAGAAAATAAATGTTTCAAAAAAATGGGATAACAAAGGTTAGAGAAATGGCAAGAAAAGCTGATAAAAAAAAGGTTGGGGAAAGGCCCTTCTTCTAGCGTCAAAAAGGTGTTGATGCATAAATTTTGGTCACACTAACACTAGGAAAGAAAACTCGTTTTAGGAGACTTGCTGAAACACCACAAAATTTTGGCCTAGCACTATTAGACAAGAATCAAGCTAAGTCATGTTGCTGCCCAACATGATTATAGCATGACCAAACTTGAGAGCCTCTAAAATGGCATGAAATGACATACAATGGAGTGAGCAATGGAGCAAGCAAGGTTCCCCTGGGGCCCATAGGTGACTGCACCAACTTTCGACATCCAGAATCAAAAGTTTCAGGCTCAAAATGCTTGGTTTTGGCTAAGTATAAGTTGGCTACATTTTTAGACGCTTCTTAGCATAAGGCTTAGCGTCACCAATTTTTGGAGCCCCGAAACAGAGCCAAAACGACATCCAAATCAGCCCAAATTTGGCACACAGAACCCTCATGACCCATAGCATGCAGATCCACTCTGAAAACTGGTCTCAAAGATCAGAAATGGGCTCAAAATGCACTGTTTTCAAGTCATACGCTGTTAGTGACGCTGACATTGACGCTAACGCCAAAACAGGTTGCGCACATATCAGAGCTAGATCCACACATGCTGGAGGCCTTGGTGGAGCGAAAATAGCACAGATCTGCAGATCCGAACACCAGACATCCAAATCCACTCTTGTGCTTTAACATTCTTTGTACATTTTGCATTTTTTCAGCATATCAAGCTCTTACGCTATGGATTACACATGTCAGCGTAAGAGATCTTGGTCACGCTGCATGTTGTACGTTGTAACATTTCGTGCATCCGGTCAACGCACACACCTGTCACCAAATCCAAATCTCATGCCCAAAATTGTATAAATATCCTATTTTTCCACTAGATAGCTGGGAAAAATCTAAATCTCACACACTTAAGAAATCTAGGCATCAATCTCACACGCTGGGGGCTGCATACAAACTTGGACACTGTACACATGCAATCCAAAACCTACATCTTCCCAGCATCCCTTCTCATCCATCGGGGCTAAACGTCTGCCTTGCAACCAATCCGCAACTGCGTTTTGACTGGTGCACATTCTAATTGTTTATCAATACAAACAGTTTACATTATTGCCTAGATTTGTGTAGTTTACATTATTTTTTTTGTTCACATTTTTCTATTTTCGTTGTTTAAACATTTTCATTTGTTTACATTCAGTCTTTTTCTGCATTCGTTTACGTATAACCCAACGTGCCGTGATTGCGTACGTTCGGGGAAGTCCTCATTTGATTCGCGTGTGGACCATTCAAGGCACTTTTCCTTCATTGTTTTCCCAGCAGGCCCTTGGGCGAAGGCAGGGTCTTATTGTTTCATCCGTAGATCTCTCGATGTTTGTTCATTCTAGCTTCTCACCGACGATTTTGGATGGTACAGTAAACAAGCACTAGAAGGAGGGCCATTTTTCTCCTAGATCCACGTCTTTCTATGTCATATCTACCCTCTGTGACTGCAGATCTGTGCCCTGTGACTATAGATCTGCACCCTGTCACTGTAGATCTGTGCCCTGTCACTACAGATCTACACTATGTGACTGCAGATCTATGCCCTGTCACCGCAAATCTGCATCCTGTGATTGCAGATCTATGCCCTGTGACTACAGATCTATGTTCCATTCCACTAGATCTATGCTCAAACATTACAGATCTATGTTTTGCTTTCTCAGGTCTGTGCCACATCCAGCGTCCACACGCAGCTATGATTGTCAGTGTTCCTATGCTACCCCGTTCCTAGCATTTAGGCATTGTTTCCTGCTCTTAAATCCTATTATTCAGTCCAGATGCTATTTCAAAATTTTCTAGACACGTCCCTGCTTGAATCACAGCCTCCAACACTTAGTTTTCTTACCCAGACGTTGGTCAAGCTGACGTTTGGTCAAGCTGACACTCCTTTGTACGCTGTTCAACAATTTAGCCATATTCTCTCTCTCCGACACTTAGCCATATCTTCTCATTTACACACGCTAACGTTTGGTCACGCTAATGTTTGGTCACGCTGACGTTTGGTCACGCTGATGTTTGGTCACGTTGACGTTTGGTCACGTTGATGTTTGGTCAAGTTGACGTTTGGTCAAGCTGATGTTTGGTCATGCTGACGTTTGGTCAAATTGACGTTCGGTCAAGCTGACGTTTGGTCAAGCTAACGTTTGGTCACGCTGAAGTTTGGTCAAGCTGACGTTTGGTCAAGCTAACACTCCTTCGTATGCTGTTCAGCACTTAGCCATATTCTCTCTCTTCAACACACGCTGCAGTTTACTCACATTGTAGTTTGCTCACGCTGTAGTTTGCTCACGCTGCTGTTTGTTCACGCTGTAGTTTTATACTTAGAAAATTTTTGGCAACTTAAATTTCACACGCTGTAGATTTCACATGCTGCAGTTTTGCACACGTTGCACACTGGTCATGCTGCACACTCAGCCTTGACCATACGCTGCACACTTAGCCCGAAACACACTTGGCACTTGTTAGCTAGCCCATATGCTGCCCCATCGCACATCACCATGGAATCATCTCAGAACTCTAACGCACGCACTTTCGTAATCCTCACACAGGAACAATACAACTTTATCTATGTGAAGATTCAGGCCAACCTTCCCCTTGACACCACAAAACAGGAGGCAAAACGAAACTTCAAGCGCATATACATGGGAGGTCATGACTTTGTCCCCTCTGTATATGACATCATCCCCCTTTCTGAGCCTCACCATCGACTCATCTCTCAGCTCCTTCTGGCAAGGAGCCAAAACACACAGCGACCCGCTGAGGAGCCCCAAAACCAAGACCATGAAGATGACTTCGCGACACAATCTGAACTTGAGGATTCGTATTACACCCTCACTCCCCATGCCTATGTGAACCCATCATTCCACCCTCGCATGGAACAGATGGCCACTCACCAAGTGCCAACAAACACACAAGCACTGGTGTCTTGACATGGACTACCCACGTCCACCTCCACCCAGTACATACCGCACATGCAAACACATGGGGCCCCTTTCATCATTTCAACTCCGCACATCGAGGGTGTCACTTCACAATTTGTGGCTAGGAAAGGAACCATACCCCTTGTTCAACAACCCACTCACTTCAATGCACCACACCCCGCAACCACAACTCTGAACGTTGCTCCACAACAACAAATGACAACCCAACAATCTCCCCAACCAACTAATTTGCCTACCACTCAAGAGTGGGCATAAGCAAAACAATGGATGCAAGCGTTAGCTGATGAGGTAAAGCACCTCAAAACCGCCAACACCGAAGAAGTTAAAGTACTGAACTTCTATCAAGATGATCCAATTAGCTCTTCAATGCCACTGTTAGCTTTACCTAAGGGAATCACACTGCCCTAGTTAACCAAGTACAACGGGAAGGGAGATCCAAACGCTCACTTAGTCACATTTCGATCAAAAACGCTATTACTTCAAGCTTGGCCCCACGCAATCTTGTGTGTATTCACTATGTCCTTAATGGGCATAGCCTTAGACTGGTACCAAGATCTGTCCCATAACTCCATATCCTCTCTGGAGGATCTGTTACATCAATTCGTCACTCGGTTCAAGTACAACCTCAAGCTTGAGGCCACACTAGACACTCTGATACAGGTGAAACAAGCACCACTAGAGCCTGTGCAGAAGTTCATTCAACGATGGAGCACAGCCCTTACCGAACTTCATGAGCCCATCCCTGAAATGTATTTACTTACGATTCTGAAGGGAGCCGTGAATGACTTTGTTAAGTCAAAACTGTACTACCTAAGCGCTCAAACGTTCAGCCAAGCCTTCACGCAAATCAAGAACATTGAACAAGCTGCACGAGCCAGCAATGATCCTGCCTATGTGGCTTACAAGAACCAACACGTTGCCAAACAAAAGACAATAACAGAAACTGTAGCCGCAAGCACAAAAATAACAAACACCAATACCAACTTGCCTGCNTAACAGAAACTATAGCCGCAAGCACAAAAATAACAAACACCAATACCAACTTGCCTGCAACGACAAGGGCCACCCTAAGGCCCAATTTTCAGTGTAAGGATCGCTCTAAGTATATGTCGCTACCCATGCGACCCTCTGAACTACTAGAGTAACTCCTCGAAACTAGGCAAATTCAATACAAACAAGTAGTGGAGAATGCCCGCTGAAGACACGACAGGTACTGTGAGCTACTAAAGAAGCCCACCTTAGTAGTGCCAAACAAGCCCCCGGTTCCACGACACTTCAAGTTAGACCAATTCTGTCACTACCATCAGATGTCCAGTCACAACACCAACACCTGCCATGCATTACAAGATTATCTACAAGCAATGATAGAATGGGGCCAACTCAACATCAACACCCTGAATCAACCTAGCACAGACAATGCCTCCTATGTCATAAACTCCATTGGCATAGATAGTAAGCCTAACCTGTGCAACAACCTTTCATGAACCGTGTACCTCTTAGCAAAGCAACGATCCCTTCCACCTCCATAAGCAAGAGGCCTCCCATTGTCATCAAGGTATCACCTAGAGCACCGAAGACACCCTTTGTGGTCAAAGTACCACCACAATCGTCCACTAAGATGTTAAACTGGCACAATTCAACGCAATCCTGAGCACCGAAGACACCATTTGTGGTCAAAGTACCACCACAGTCGTCCGCTAAGACGTTAAACTAGCACGATGCACCAACAACAACAGCAAAGAAACCTTTCGTTATCAAGGTGCCACAACAAGCTAGTCAAACAACAATGACACCTCCTAAACTACCATTTTTCATAAAGGTGCCACCACGTGATGGCCCCTCACCTACCCAAAGCCCAAATGCAGGCAACACGGATAAGCAAACCAAATGGCAATAGAAGAGGATGAATGAACAACGAACAACACCCACAGTCGAAGCAAAGGCCACACCTAGTACACAGCAACCGAACGCTAGGGGCCCTGCCCCTAATCCAAAACAAACCAAGCCCAAGCCCTTGACCCATATAGAGAGGCAAACAACACGGACTTTGTAGCTACACTGGCCCAGGTGAAACAAACGCTGAGACAAAAGAACACAACCATGAGCTTGTACGACTTGGTCATGACATCATCGACTTATCGCAAAGCCTTGGCTCAAACGTTAGCATCCATCCCTGTTACAGAGGACATCCCTACTAACATGGAATCCATCCGTACAACAATTTCACAACACACACCACAAGGATTGGGTTCAAACACCTTAGCCTTCCGCGATGATGCAGTTAAACATAACCCTAAACAAGGGGAAGTCACAACAGCTCCATTGTCGATTAGCGTACGTGTTGGGCAATGTACAATTCGCAGAGTGCACGTTGATGATGGCGCGACAACAAACATAGTTCTATACCTCATCATCGACAAACTAGGCATGGCAAACGAGATCATGCCAACAGAAATCACGTGTCTAAAATCCTTCAATGGATCATGTGTCACAGTCAAGGGCACGATTAACCTAGCCTTTGTGGCAGGTGAACAATTCCCCACCAGTGCAAAATTTACTATCATAGAAGAGATGCCCAGTTTTAACATAATTCTTGGCAGACCTTGGCTAGCGCAACAACGAGCAATTTCCTCACTGATACATCAAGAAATTCGCCTTCCATATGAAGGTGGACAAGTCATCATACATGGCGATAACGTTCCCTTTCAAGCCATCCACAACATAGACATGTCACAAGTCTTGAAAGAAGAATCTCTTGATGGAACACCCACGGCAACAAACACAACACCTAAAGCTAAAATGGCCGAACGAGTGGTAAAAATTGAAAGCCTCCCAGAGCAACCAAAACCTAGCATGCCTTCTAGAACACGTCTGGCTAGGAAACAACCACATGATCAAAGCTCCCCCGTAGCCAAAAACACGTATGATCCCCATCCACTCTTTACGTTTGCTCGTTGTGCATCCATCGCCTTCATTTGCGTTATACTAGCTTACGCGTTTACATATGGCCCGAAAAGGCCTTAAACTAAACTATGGCCCGAAATGGCCTTAAACTAGAATAAGTTACGTTTCCGTTTCCTTAAACTTACATTCTTGTTTGCATGCATAGTTGCATCCTTGCTCTACGAATCATTATTCCCCTTACATTTCTTCCACGTTGTTACCATTTCAGTTACATTCACACTTATATTTATAAACAACAAAAACAAATTACAAAATCAAATCAATTCAAAAGAAAATCTTTTGCATTTACACTTGTGTCTATCCAAAGTTTGGACAAAAAAAAAAAAAAAAACTTGAATAACATCAAAAAACAGCAAAAAAAAAATTTGCATAAATGTATAAATGGATAATATCAAATGTTAACATTGTATCATACATTTTCTTTCATACAATCCACAAAATTTCGAAAAAAAAAAAACATAACTAAGCTAACAACAATGACAAGTTAAATTAAACATCAACGTTAGGAGGAGCTTGGTCCCAAACTCCTCCACTACATCAACATGTCCCTGCACTAAAACAAAATCCTAGGTAAGTAAATTAAAATTTATAAAAATTGTATACCCCATGGGACAAGAACTCCAGTATTTGTTTAGTGCGTTTAATCCTTAATGGAAAACATTAGAATCTATTAGATAACACCAACATTAAAAAGACAACGTTTGCAAAAATTATATTAATGGTTTAAGTTACCAAAACTCATCACACCTGTAAGTAAAGAGTATCACATAGTTAACGTTGTGAGCAAACAACTTATGATGCCATTGAAAAAAATAAAAAATAATAATAAATAAATAATAATAAAAATAATAATAAAAGAACAAATAATAATAATAGTCATGATGAGGGGGGATGAGGGGGAAAGTAAAAACAAAGCACCATGAGCTTTGAGATTCGTTGCTTTTTAAGCAAACAGATTTTAAAATAGTTAAACAAGCATCCATCCATCATCATGTTTATGACTCACGAACCATGACGATGACCCTGTTTTGTCTTTTTCTTTTTCGGCGGAAAAAAAGAAAATTAAAAACAAAAAAAACGCAGCAATGAACAATACACGCGCGTGAATACATGAGTCATGGCGGAACCTATGACGCTCCCAAAGGCAGGCGAATCAATGCAAATGCAATGTTTTCACCCCGTCCCGTCCAAAGCTTGATTTCCGTGTGACCCATACTTGCCCCTTGGGCCTTTGGTTACAATGGTGTTTATTTATGTTTTTCCGCACTCCCTTGTTTTCTGTGACCTGTCTCATGCCGATGCGTGAATCTTGATTGCTTGCTTGCCACGAAATTTCTGGTACGATTTGGAACACGAGAAGAGAAGATACGTAAGGCAAGGCAAGGCGACCATTGCAATGTATAAGTACAAATCCAGACAAAATTTGATTGGAAATTTATGAAATTATGAAATATGTAACCACCGCAAATTTAGTGCGCTTATGCATGCGCTCCCGAATCCGACGCTTCTGGGAATCGCGAAATCTCCGGCGCATAACTTACCATAAAATGAACTTAACTCACGCTAGTGCCTTAAGATCTAATTCTGGGTAATGCCCTCCCTTAAAACATTGGGGCATTGTTGGCTTCATACCGTCCCAGTTGGTACTACCCAGTTTTACGCACGTAAAACACTTGATGTCCGCCCTTCTTAAAGTAACGCGTATCATGATTTCAGTTTATATTAAAATGCACTGTATGAGCCAGCTGCAGTAATACCGGTACCTGGTTACAGCAACAACCTACTAGTTAATCCTGCCCTGCCACTAGTATTACGCACGTAATACCGGTATTAGGTCATACTGCAGCTCATGCGCTGGAACAACCTGCCACTAGTATTCCAAAACCATCACATGCATCAGGAACATTACCACGTTAATATTTTATTTAAATCCTGCCACTAGGTATTAGCCTTACGCTGCCTATGGTCCTGCCCTCCCCCTCCCCCTCCCCCGTATTGGCCTCTGGGCCAAAATTAATGCTAAATTTACTTGAAACACTGCCCTAAGGCCATAATTCTTTCTTCGCAATGTTCAAAAGAAAATATAACATCTTTTAAAAACAAAGTTCAATGATTTTAGTAACCAGTCTATGGTAGTGAGTACCCTTTTTCCGTTATTCACCCTTCCCACGACGGCAAATATGGTAACAGAGAAAAGTTCATTTCATTTCGGTGCTGCCTTTATTGGAACTTTTAGTGAAGCGCAATGTATTTTGAGTTTTGAGTTTTGAACGCATCGTTGAGTTTTGAGTGAAAATAACTGGCCTTCAATAATTTTGAGTTTTGAATGCATCGTCGAAATCGTCAATTATAAAAATCGATAATAACTTCTTTGACGATCCTTAACATCAGTTAGTCTGTCTCACTGATTAACTGTAATTTGATATTGGTTTGCTAGAGTTAACCCATCCTAAATAGGAACAAATAATGAGCGCAGCCATAAAGATTAATTTAGTAGGTTTCATAATAGATTTCTGTGCATCGTGAAACAACTTAAAGAGCGTTCCCACACAGACCATGAATAGCATTTGGTACAATTATTAGTTATATGATATGACAGAGGCACCTGAAATGTTGTAAGAAAAAAAAAAAAAACCCTTAAATGTCATTTCAATATCCCCACACTTTGCATGCAAGAACCCATATTTGAACACTTGATTATGAGGGTGCTAATTTGGTACATGCAGAGAGGAGGCTAGAATAAGCACTTGGATTTTCCTTCACACTTCCAATTGCATTTGTCCCAAAAGTTTGAATGCCTCCCAACGATACCCATGTTGTGAACCCCTAAAGTTACGGCTATCCAAAGACACCATATTCCTAGCAGGCACACTCGAAAAAAAATAAAAAATATATATTTTAAATTCTTGTACACACACAAGGCCCAGTACGACCTTAAACTACCATACATGGCCCGGTACGACCTTAAACTGCCATACATGGCCCGGGGCCTTAAACTACCATCCTTGGCCTGGAAAGGCCTTAAACTAGAGCACATGGCCCGAAAAGGCCTTAAACTACCACCTTTTCGCATTGTTTTCTATTTATTTGTGCATTTTAGTTCATGTTTTCCACGGTTGCCATTTAACATTGTTTCCTCTAGTTACTTTTGTTTGCAGGATCATACAGACGCACACACATGCACCCATAGACTCGTCCTGGCATCATGATGGTAAATTGATACCACCGATTGGTCCTAGAATCATGACAATAAACTAATACCATAGACTCGTCCTGGAATCATGACAATAAACTGATACCACAAATTCGTCCTAGCATCACGACAGTAAACTGATACCACAGATTCGTCCTGGCATCATGACGTTAAACTGATACCATAGATCGTCCGGAAAAACAATAAACTACCACGCTCTCATCTGCCAGAGTCTGCTAAGACTATAAACTAGCTTGCCTCTCCATAGTCCGCCACGATTATAAACTAGCATTGCATCATCCGCTATGACGATAAACTGACAACGTTCAACGGGTTATGGATAGTCCGCCAAGACTATAAACTGGCAACTTCTTCACTAGCCTACGAATCCATTGCTGTAATCAAACGACATGTCTTCATCAACCCGTTGCATGAATTCATCACATGGACTCTGACAACATTGTTGCTGCTCAATTTTTTTTGTCTACTGTTGCACACAGTGTCTCCATCACATCAGTTGCATCCATGTTTAAAGTGTTAAGCTAACTCATTCAATTGTGGTTTTCTTGTCTTCTTAGAGTTGTGTTTGCAGGATGACACCCAGAGGTGTTCGTACACAGATGCACTTCATCACGACAATGAGGTACCACATTGTTCTTGATGCATGTAACCAGGTTAATCAAACCGTTCACAAGTACATTCCCAGTTCCCCAAATGTCTCTCATTCCCTAGCATGTTCTCTCTACCTTGTTCAGTTACATTTCCCGTCACCCCAAAACTCTAAACACATGGTTGCCCACTGTAACTCTCAAAGCAGTTGCAACACATAGCACAACACATGAAACAGATACAAGCACACAAGCACGAGTATAACATTGAAAGAGAGCTCTGCTTAAAAAAAAAAGACAAAAAAAAAACAAAAAAAGAAATCAAAGAGCAAAATCCATCATAAGACTCCTGGCGCTTCCCATACAAGCCCCAGGTGGGAAGGTACTTGTTTTGGGAAAAAAAATACTCGTGTCTCAAACAATCATGTTGCATCCCACTGCGTGGCTTTGACTGTTGGACAACGGGTTCCCTTTGACACTCAACAAGGGTCCTGTTTCTCCAAAGAATGCACCACCTTATCACGTGGCTTTGCTTGTGACAACGAGTCCTCTTAAGTAGGATACAAGAGTCTTGTTCCTCCAAAGGACACACATCCCATACCTTGGTCCCAAGTCCGCTAAATACTGCCTATTGATAAGGACCAACATGATCTATTCACACAAGAGAATTCCTCTTCCCACAGTTAAATAAAACCATCCCTTCATCAATCCCCAATCTCACAATCACAAACCTTCTCCTTATACACCTCAAAATCTCATTTCCTGATCCCATGTACTTCTGAACACGGTGCGACGACATCTAGCCAAATGCCAAAGAACAATGCTTGATACCCAGTTGCTCGTGGTGTTTTGTACTTCTTTGTCGACGCCTCTCGGGTAGATTCCTCCAAGCGTCAACAAAGAGGGGCCAATGAAACACCACAAAATTTTGGCCTAGCACTTTTACACAAGAATCAAGCTAAGTCATGTTGCTGCTCAACATGATTACAACATGGCCAAACTTGAGAGCCTCTAAAATGGCATGAAATGACATACAATGGAGTGAGCAATGGAGCAAGCAAGGTTCCCCCAGGGTCCACAGGCCACTGCACCAACTTTCGGCATCTAGAATCAAAAGTTTCGGGCTCAAAATGCTTGGTTTTGGCTAAGTATAAGTTGGCTACATTTTTAGACGCTGCTCAGCGTAAGGCTCAGCGTCACCAACTTTTGAAGCCCCAAAATTGAGCCAAAATAGGCCAAAATCAAGCATAGGGACCCCCCATGACCTTCACCAAGGTCCCCAACAGGTCCCAGCCTCCATAAAATCAATATTTGGGCCTCAAATGTGCCACTTTGGCTTGGTGACGTTGGGGTTACTTTTCTTACATTGCTCAGCGTAAGGCTTAGTGTCACCAATTTTTGGAGCCTCGAAACAGAGCGAAAACGACATTCAAATCAGCCCAAATTTGGCACACAGAACCTTCATGACCCATAGCATGCAGATCCACTTTGAAAACTGGTCTCATAGGTCAGAAACGAGCTCAAAATGCATTATTTTCAGGTCATACGTTGTTAGTGACGCTGACACTAACGCTAACACTAACGCCAGAACAAGTTGCACACATATTAGAGCCAGATCCATGCACGCTGGACGCCTTGGTGGAGCAAAAACAGCACAGATCTGTAGATCGGAGGCCAAACATCCAGATCCACTCTTGTGCTTTAACATTCTTTATACATTTTGCATTTTTTCAGCGTATCAAGCTCTTACGCTGTGGATTATACACGTCAGCGTAAGAGATCTTGGTCACGCTGCATGTTGTACGTTGTAACATTTCATACATCTGATCAATGCACACACATGTCACCAGATCCGAATCTCACACCCAAAATTATATAAATCTCCTATTTTTCCACTAGATGGCTAGCAAAAATCTGAATATCACACACTTAAAAAATCTGGGCATCAATCTCACATGCTGGGGAGTTGCATATAGACTTGGACGTCGTACATCTGCAATCCAAAACCTACATCTTCCCAGCATCCCTTCTCATCCATCGGGGCTAAATGTCTACCTTTCAACCAATCCGCAACTGCATTCTGACCGGTGTACATTTTAATTGTTTATCAATACAAACAGTTTACATTATTGCCCAAATTTGTGCAATTTACATTATTTTTTCTGTTTACATTTTTCTGTTTTCATTATTTAAACGTTTTCATTTGTTTACGTTCAATATTTTTCTGCATTTATTTACGTATAATCCAACGTGCCGCGTTGTGTACGTTCGGGGAAGTCCTCATTTGATCCGGGTGCAGACCATTCAAGGCACTCTTCCTTTGTTGTTTTTCTAGTAGGTCCTTGGGCGAAGGTAGGGTCTTATTGTTTCATCCGTAGATCTCTCGGTGTTTGTTCATTCCAGCCTCTCACCGATGATTTCGGACGGTACAATTACTTAGGATGCCTCCCGTATGGGTACGGAAACCTGGGAATAGTCTCAACTAGAGAGGGCTACGTGGCCTCTTGCAAATAAGCTAGAAAGAAATCTGTAATTTAAATTAAATAATTATCTTCAATATAATAAGTAATTAAAAGAACTAAATTTTCCCTGATCTCACTGACGTTGCTGGTCCATGACTGCCGATGGTATCCACTACTGGGCATGAAGGCTACAATCGCCACGAGAGAGGGAGAGAGAGAGAGAAAGAGAGAGAGAGAGATTGCCCATTGCAATCAGCACAGGGTGGCAACTGCAGTTCTCAAAGCCTGCCATTGTTTTCCGCCTTTGTGCACCGTCGCAGAGAAGAAGATCATCCACTCACGTCTGCACCACCGTGAAAAGCTCTTGCCATCGCCGAGAAGACCCACAAGGATCCTGATTTTGAACCATTAGCTCCTGCCTTAGACCCTCCTCGAAGATCAACTACAAGCCTGTAAAAAAAGAAAAGGAAAGAAAGAAACAATTCCTTAGTGGAGAGGAAGCTGCCCCTTCAGACTAATAGCCAAAGCCTGTTTTCGGAACCTCTCCTCCCTTTTCCTTCTAGAGCCCCCCTCTAGACTCCATTTTATAGCTACTGCGACCCTCCATAATGATGGTTACGTTCTCTAATTTAAGTGCCCACTATGTCCATAACTTCCGAAACGTCTACCATTAATGAATGTAATCGCCACTATTAATAATTGGTTCCACCACCATTAATAATTGTAACCGACATCATTAATAATTTTAATTGCTATTATTAATAATTGTAACCGTCATCATTAATAATTGTAATTGCCACCATTAATAATTGGAATCATCATCATCAACAACCGTAACCTCCACCGTTAATAATTGTAACTTAATAGTTTAAACACCCACTACTTGCATGATTTTTATTATGGTGATTAAGAGAGAGAGATTTAGACGTTAACAATCATGGCCCCATGAGAGCATGGGAGTGTTGACATCAACAGACTTCTGGAAGCTTCTTGCATTAACCAATATGTAATTATATATACATGGACAGAATCAAAAGCAGTTCACTATCTTACAATCATCACAAGAGCTATGATCAAGTGAGAAGGATTATCAATCTGCAGAAAAGAAGCCAGACAACCAACAAAGAATACAAGAATTATTGTTCATTGTTTTACAGTTCAAGATGTTTGGATCTTTGTTTGGGATCTTCTGTTCTAATGCTTCAGCAGTCAATTCCAAATCCCAGTCACTGCAGAAAGATGGGATTGGCAAGTCACTTGCAAAACTCAGAGGCAAGAAATCAGCCCTAGGTTTAGTGCCTTATTTTCCAAGAGCCCCTAGCTTCTCCAGGCTTTGATTCACAGGATTTTTGTATAACATTTTGTAATGTTTGTCTAATACAATTACCTGGAGTCTACTGGCATTTAGGTGGAATAAAATGATATAGACTTTTTGGAATGTGGGATATTAGAGAGACTTTTTTGATAATGGGGATGAAATGTTACCTTTGAAGTTTTAGATTGCAATTTTCTAAAATGTTTTGATGCGACTTACTAGAAGTAAGAAAACCAAAATGTTTAAAGTATGAAAACATGTTACTTGTGTACCAATGAAAAGCTACTGGATGGTAGATTTAAAAGATTTGATATAATATATGTAAAAAATTTTAAATTTTTGCATTCAATTGAGCATAATTATTTTTTATATTAAAATGCAGAATGTTTTCAGAAAAAAAATTTTCATTTACTTCCTTGAGATATCTTGGACACCCTATTTACTGAATTGTAAATCTGAAATTTTTAATATAGTTTCTCTGAGAACTTATTTTTAGTTTCCTAAGTTCAATATTTTGGTTTTAATTGAACATAACTGTCATTCTTTTAGAATGAAAAGTACTTTCAGAAAAATGCTTTTGATGTGCCTTCCTGTGAACTATTCTTTGATACAAACTGAATGATTCCAACCTAAGGCAAAACCAAAAATTAAAAAAAAACATGATAATTTTAGCAAATATGAGTAATGATAGTGATATAGCAATAGCCATCTTGGATTTTTCTCATTTTGTTTTGGTTTTTGTTGAATTACTTGTTTTTTTTTTCTGGTCTCTAATAATGATGGCTGGGGTTTGCTAAATCAAAATTATTTGTTTAACAGAACCTTCCCACAAAATGTTACGGAAAGATACATCTACATAGACAAGTCCTTTTTGTTTTTACATTAGTTGATGCACCATAGCTGTGTTTCTAAATATCTTATTATTATAAGCAGTTGGTACTTGGTATGTCACTATTTTGTAGTTGGTTGTAAGATTGTTTCTGAGCTTTTTGTTGCTTTTCTTAATCAACACTACCAAGGTAGAGATAGCCTACAGTTAAAGCAAGTTTACTTATGGTTGCACATGATTATGGTAGAAAAGGCAGCATAGAAAAGTTGTCCTTGATCTTTTCACGTCATGGTTTGGTAGAATCAATGATTATATATATATATATATATATATGCAAATGGGGCGAAGCTTTTAAAACTATGAAAATCAAGATCCCTAGGTGGGCCAAATTTATACATAAGCTACAAAAAGGTTGAAGACACATCATTGATAATATGCAGCCTCCGTATTCAACTAAGCATTTTTGATTTATTTCCTAGCATCTCCCATTGGTTTCTTTGCTATTATGATTGTCGTTGGTTTTGGTCTATGACAATATCTTTGGATTCTGTGGTAAATTTGGCATTTAGGTATAAGAGGGTAGTAAATTTTAGCATTGCATATATAGCAGGAGACATAGGGTTATTTAAAATGATGACAAAGTTGCTTATGTTTCAAGTTAGAAGGCACTCGTTTAGGCCTGGGTGAAATCGCTTTAAAAGAGGTTAAACTTGAGATGATAACCCTTTTTATATAGAGTAGGAGATATGTAGAATGTTTACAGATTTCAATTTACAAAATTTTTTATGTATGATAAATTTGCACTAGTAAATATTTGTCATAACTACGAATACAAGAGAAACACTCTGGATTGATAGTTTCAATTTACAACCGTATATTTACTAAATATCCTGTTGATGTCAACACTCCCATGCTCGCATGGGGCCATGATTATCAACATTTCTATTTCTCTCCCGTAATAACCACAATAAAAATCATGTGAGTAGTGAGAATTTAAATAGTCAGGTGGTGGTCATTAATGATGGCGATTATAGTTATTAGTGGCAAACATTTTGGAAGTTATGGCAATTATAGTCATTAATGATGGCAGTTATGGTCATTAGTAGCAAATGTTTCGGAGGTTACGATGGTTACGAACATAAGTGGACACTTAATTGGAGAATGTGGGCGTTATTACACAAGAAGTGGTGGTAGTTTTTGTAGTCGTTACATGAAACATAGACATCATTATGGATGGTCGCAGTGGTTATAAAATGGAGTCTAGAGGGATGCATTATGGCAATTACAGTCATTAATGATGGTGATTATGGTCATTAGTAGCAAACATTTCGGAAGTTATGACAGTTATGGACATAAGTAGGCACTTAATTGGAGAATGTGGGCGTTATTACACAAGAAGTGGTGGCGGTTTTTGTAGCCATTATATGAAATGTATACATCATTATGGATGGTCACAATGGCTATAAAATGGAGTCTAGAGGGGTGCGTTATGGAAATTACAGTCATTAATGATGGTGATTATGGTCATTAGTAGCAAACATTTCGGAAGTTATGACAGTTATGGACATAAGTGGGCACTTAATTGGAGAATGTGGGCGTTATTACACAAGAAGTGGTGGCGGTTTTTGTAGCCATTATATGAAATGTATACATCATTATGGATGGTCACAATGGCTATAAAATGGAGTCTAGAGGGGTGCGTTATGGAAATTACAGTCATTAATGATGGTGATTATGGTCATTAGTAGCAAACATTTCAGAAGTTATGACAGTTATGGACATAAGTGGGCACTTAATTGAAGAATGTGGGCATTATTACACAAGAAGTGGTGGCGGTTTTTGTAGCCATTACATGAAATGTATACATCATTATGGATGGTCGCAGTGGCTATAAAATGGAGTCTAGAGGGGTGCTTTGGCTATCGAAAGAGGAAGTCCCAAACAGGCTTTAGCTATCAATCCGAGGGGCTTTGGCTATCATTTTGGAGAGGCAGCTTAATTGCTACTTAGTGGAGAGGCAGCTTCCTCTCCACTAAGTAGTAGTTTCCTATTTTTTTTCTTTTCTTTACAGGCTTCTAGTTGATCTTTGAGGAGTATCCAAGGCAGGAGCTAGTGGCTCAAAATTGGATTCTTGTGGGTCTTCTCAACGATGGCAGGAGCTTGTCTTGGTGGTGCAGACATGGGTGGATGATCTTCCTCTCTACAGTAGTGCACAAAAGGTGGCAAATGATGGTAGGCTTTAAAAACTGTAGTTGATAAGGACCAACATGATCTATTCACACAAGAGCATTCCTCTTCCCACAGTTAAATAAAACCATCCCTTCATCAATCCCCGATCTCACAGTCACAAACCTTCTCCCTATACACCTCAAAACCTCATTTCCTGATCCCATGTACTTCTGAACACGGTGCGACGACATCTAGCCAAATGCCAAAGAACAATGCTTGATACCCAGTTGCTCGTGGTGTTTTGTACTTCTTTGTCGATGCCTCTCGGGTAGATTCCTCTAGGCGTCAACAAAGAGGGGCCAATGAAACACCACAAAATTTTGGCCTAGCACTTTTACACAAGAATCAAGCTAAGTCATGTTGCTGCTCAACATGATTACAACATGGCCAAACTTGAGAGCCTCTAAAATGGCATGAAATGACATACAATGGAGTGAGCAATGGAGCAAGAAAGGTTCCCCTGGGGCCCACAGGCGACTGCACCAACTTTTGGCATCCAGAATCAAAAGTTTCAGGCTCAAAATGCTTGGTTTTGGCTAAGTATAAGTTGGCTACATTTTTAGACGCTGCTCAGCGTAAGGCTCAGCATCACCAACTTTAGAAGCCCCGAAATTGAGCCAAAACAGGCGAAAATCAAGCATAGGGACCCCCCATGACCTTCACCAAGGTCCCCAACAGGTCCCAGCCTCCATAAAATCAAGATTTGGGCCTCAAATGTGCCACTTTGGCTTGGTGACGTTGGGGTTACTTTTCTTACGTTGCTCAGCGTAAGGCTTAGTGTCACCAATTTTTGGAGCCTCGAAACAGAGCGAAAACGACATTCAAATCAGCCCAAATTTGGCACACAGAACCTTCATGACCCATAGCATGCAGATCCACTCTGAAAAATGGTCTCATAGGTCAGAAACGGGCTCAAAATGCATTGTTTTCAGGTCATATGCTGTTAGTGACGCTGACACTAACGCTAACACTAACGCTAACACTGACGCCAGAACAAGTTGCGCACACATTAGAGCTAGATCCATGCACGTTGGAGGCCTTGGCAGAGCAAAAAGAGCACAGATCTGTAGATTCGAAGGCCAGACATCCAGATCCACTCTTGTGCTTTAACATTCTTTATACATTTTGCATTTTTTCAGCGTAGCAAGCTCTTATGCTGTGGATTATACACGTCAGCGTAAGAGATCTTGGTCACGCAGCATGTTGTATGTTGTAAAATTTCGTGCATCCGATCAATGCACACACCTGTCACCAGATTCAAATCTCATGCCCAAAATTGTATAAATCTCCTATTTTTCCACTAGATGGCTGGGAAAAATCTGAATCTCATACACTTCAGAAATATGGGCATCAATCTCACATGCTGGGGAGCTGCATACAGACTTGGACGTCGTACACCTGCAATCCAAAACCTACATCTTCCTAGCATCCCTTCTCATCCATCGAGGCTAAATGTCTGCCTTTCAACCAATCCGCAACTGTGTTCTGACTGGTGTACATTTTAATTGTTTATCAATACAAACAGTTTACATTATTGCCCAAATTTGTGCAGTTTACATTATTTTTTCTGTTCACATTTTTCTATTTTCATTTGTTTACGTTCAATCTTTTTCTGCATTCGTTTACGTATAACCCAATGTGTTGCGTTGTGTACGTTCAGGGAAGTCCTCATTTGATCCGAGTGCAGACCATTCAAGGCACTCTGCCTTCGTTGTTTTTCCAGCAGGCCCTTGGGTGAAGGTAGGGTGTTATTGTTTCATTCATAGATCTCTCGGTGTTTGTTCATTCCAGCCTCTCACCGATGATTTCAGATGGTACAATTACTTAGGATGCCTCCCGTATGGGTACGGAAACCCGGGAATAGTCTCAACTGGAGAGGGCTACGTGGCCTTTTGCAAATAAGCTAGAAAGAAATATGGAATTTAAATTAAATAATTGTCTTCAATATAATAAGTAATTAAAAGAACTGAATTTTCTCTGATCTCACTGACGTTGCTGGTCCGTGATTGCCGATGGTATCCACTACTGGGCATGAAGGCTACAATCGCCACAAGAGAGGGAGAGAGAGAGAAAGAGAGAGGGAGAGATTGCCCACTGCAATCAGCACAGGGTGGCAACTGCAGTTCTCAAAGCCTGCCATCATTTGCTGCCTTTGTGCACCATCGCAGAGAGGAAGATTTTCCACTCACGTCTGCACCACCATGACAAGCTCTTGCCGTCGCCGAGAAGACCCACAAGGATCCTAATTTTGAACCACTGGCTCCTGCCTTAGACCCTCCTCAAAGATCAACTACAAGCCTGTAAAAAAAGAAAAAGAAAGAAAGAAACAATTGCTTAGTGGAGAGGAAGCTGCCCCTTTAGACTAATAGCCAAAGCCTGTTTTTGGAACCTCTCCTCCCTTTTCCTTCTAGAGCCCCCCTCTAAACTCCATTTTATAGCTACTACAACCCTCCATAATGATGGTTACGTTCTCTAATTTAAGTGCCCACTATGTCCATAACTTCCGAAACGTCTACCATTAATGACTGTAATTGCCACTATTAATAATTGGTTCCACCACTATTAATAATTGTAACCGACATCATTAATAATTGTAATTGCTACTATTAATAATTGTAACCGTCATCATTAATAATTGTAATTGCCGCCATTAATAATTGGAATCATCATCATCAACAACCATAACTGCCACCATTAATAATTGTAACTTAATAGTTTAAACACCCACTACTTGCATGATTTTTATTATGGTGATTAAGAGAGAGAGATTGAGACGTTAATAATCATGGCCCCATGAGAGCATGGGAGTGTTGACATCAACAGACTTCTGGAAGATTCTTGCATTAACCAATATGTAATTATATATACATGGACAGAATCAGAAGCAGTTCACTATCTTACAATCATCACAAGAGCTACGATCAAGTGAGAAGGATTATCAATCTGCAGAAAAGAAGCCAGACAACCAACAAAGACTAGAAGAATTATTGTTCATTTTTTTATAGTTTAAGATGTTTGGATCTTTGTTTGGGATCTTCTGTTCTAATGCTTCAGCAGTCAATTCCAAATCCCAGTCACTGCAGAAAGATGGGATTGGCCAGTCACCTGCAAAACTCAGAGGCAAGAAATCAGCCCCAGGTTTAGTGCCTTATTTTCCAATAGCCCCTAGCTTCTCTAGGCTTTGATTCACATGATTTTTGTATAACATTTTGCAATGCTTGTCTAATACAATTACCTGGAGTCTACTGGCATTCAGGTGGAATAAAATGATATAGACTTTTTGGAATGTGGGATTATAGAGAGACTTTTTTGATAATGGGGATGAAATGTTACCTTTGAAGTTTTAGATTGCAATTTTCTAAAATGTTTTGATGCGACTTACTAGAAGTAAGAACACCAAAATGTTTAAAGTATGAAAACATGTTACTTGTGTACCAATGAAAAGCTACTGGATGATAGATTTAAAAGATTTGATATAATATTGATGAGACGCAGTTCGCACAGGCCACGATATTGCGTATGCAATATCGCAGCCGACGCGATATCGCATCCCCCGCAATATTGCGTACACGATATCACGTACGCGATATCACAGTCCACCGCCATGTTTATAAATAAGAGGTGGCTCTCCCTTGTTTTAGAGTAGGGAATCTCTAGCAGTTTGATCCCTCCAGAGTTAGATTTTTTCCCGTGTTTGCCCGTAGTGTGGTGAATGTAATTGTACGTTGTCTTTATTCGAGTGTGCCGTACTTGGACACGCACATGACCGACAATAAAGATCGAGATTACTTCATCATTATAGCATTCACTTAGTTTATTTATTTGTTATTTATTTAATGTTATTTATTGCTTTCATAGTGCGGTGTGAGTACGACTTAACTACGAGCATTATGGGTGTGTATGGCTAGTTAAGGAATCGGTTACTCATCGCGATTAGTCTCTCACCCTTAAACTTCTAGAAGCGGAATGAGTACGACTTGATTACAAGCATTTAAGTGTGACTGCTTGGTAGCCTAGTGGTGTAGCTAGGGGGATCTACGCTTGGTAACCCAGTGGCGTATTTGGGGTCTGCACTTGGTAATCCCAGTGGTGTACCTAGGCCTATGCTTGGTAGTCCCAGTGGCAGTCGTGCACGAAGTCCAAGATTTGTACGGTTGATCAAGGAATCGGTTGCTTGTCGCACTTAGGCTAGATTAGATTTCTTTACCCTTTTTCTCTTAGCTTAGATTTAGTTAAATTTTATTTCCATTGCCTTCAGGAGTAGCATTAGAATTAGGACACATCATACACCTCATCTAGACTAAACCATACGTGACATATGCAAAACTAGTCTAGATGGGAAGACAACGAACTGCGACCTAAGGCTAACTATCTAGATGCCACAACTAGTCCATCTGCGGAGTTCGACCAAATCGTGCGTGCGACGCTCGTTTCGTATGGTTGAGTGTAGGGGTACCTCGCCACTCATCATTGGCACATGGTGCTAGTTATCTAGATTAGTTATATCATATAAGGTTGCTGTATAGAAGTTAACGATATATCTCTTAAAAAGAAGTAATTATAAAAAGTCACATAAATTCACACACAACAATGCCTCTCCTACAAGATGATGATAACGCCACACTTAGTGAGGAAGTTCATTGGAGAACCAATGAGCTATATGACGATGAAGATTGGAGTATACAACCTGAAGTGGGAGTTTCCTATAAGAATGAACAAAAACAACGTCATCATAACGCACAAAAGCCTAACTTACTCGATGACGATGAACCCCCACTGGCCACTACAAGCCTAACGCAAATACAAGAGGCTTTTCGAATCTCACGTAGGCATCGTAAAGAGAGCGAACTACCCAAGCTCGATTTAAATAACTTTTCCAAATTTTTAGGAGGCTATGACTTAGATCCGCATCAACATTTACTAGCCTTCTACGATGCCTGCACATGGAATAACATTGATAACAGTTGGAAAAAACTGAAGCTCTTTCGTATGACACTCATTGACCAAGCAAAAGTATGGTATAGATC
>MNCI01006236.1:13346-61142 GCA_015680685.1 Gnetum montanum
TAGCCACAGTTGCATAGTTCAGGGTGTGTCCGGTAAGTGGGAACGGATGCTGACGCTAGTTAATTTAGACTTAGGACATTAGTTAGAGTTAGTTAGTTTCTCAACCCTTTCCCTCATAGCTTAGGAGATAAACTGAAAAATACCAAAAAAATCATATACCTCAGACTTGCTTAACCATATACCGTGACACATACAAGCAAGCCTGGGAAGACAACGAACGATTAACCCCAAGTGTTTCTTGTGGTGTTAAGGCATTTAGTCTGCGGAGTTCGACCGGATCGCACGTGCACACTCGTATTCGTATGGTTGAGTGTAGGGGTACCTCGCCACTCATCAGCATTGTTTCTCAACCATGCCATGCATCAGGTAAGTTGTATTTTAATTTTATTTTCAATTTGGTTATTTTAAAATTTTAGAAACTTTTTTTATAAGTTCTTATGTTTTTATGCTTTTCAACATGTGAGCGAAATTGGAGTGTACTTGAACATATACACTCTAAAAGGTGTGACAAGTTAACATCTTAATGGATAAATGATTTACTCTATATACATTACAACTTGAAAGCTTATTTGAAAGAGCTGGGAATGGTTAATTAGGATGACTTGGATATAGATGATATTCATCCCTCTTTGCCTACCATAGAATGGGTTGGTGATGAGCTTGTTAATGATGATGATGAAGTTGAAGTTGATCCTTCAAATGATCTAGATGACTTCTTTGATGGCATGCCTCTTTCTATAATTTTTACTCGATGTCATGCTTGAGTAGACGCATTACTTGTGTGAGACTAATGTCATCTTAAGCAATTCATCATGGAAATGAATGTCAAGATTTGAATGAGGTAGATGCATCTACTTCAATTGTGGAAGAGCAAGTTTGATATCCTTTTGATATTTATTTAGAATCACATGATGAGCAAGGATTAGAAAATCCTAATGATAACATTTATACAAGTAAAACAAAAAACAAAAAAGAAGGCATAGAACAAGTGCTAGTTTTAGCAATCCTAGAATACAATGTTGTATGGATTACATATTTTTAGTTCTCTCTTAAATAGGAGTCTCTATTTTTGTGTTCTTTCTTTTTCATTTTTCACAAAAAGTAACAATATTTTAAAACTAAAAATATGTATAAGAAGATATGAGATTGTGTTTTATACATTGCCATATATTGGTTTTAAATAGTTCAAGTTGCTTTTAGAGGTTTTCTTAACTTGTGATTTAGTTTGATAGTTTTTGCACAATAAGTAAACATATCCTTAATGAATCTCATTCTATTGTAGTGCAATTGCCTAGCAATTTATTGAATTTTTTAATAAAGTATTTAATATGCATTTCCTCAGTCAAATTTACCTATTTAGAGTTTTTGCAGAGTTTATGTGTATGTGCCACTATAAGGTTTTGTTGGTCATGACACCTATTCATGAGTTAAGTGTGAATGCACAACAATTGCTTCGTTGGAATTTTGATTATTGCAAGTTTACAATAACTTTTTTGTGGTTGCAATCTTGTTATGAGTTGCAATGAATCCTTATAATAAAAAAATATTAATTTGCAAGAGTAGCATGAGAGTGATCACAAGTTGGACATTAGGGAGAGTTTGAGAACTTGTTTATGTCACAAAGTTTTTAGGTCTTCTATGATGTTGTACAACCACATCTTATAATAGCAATAGCTTCCTAAAACTCATGAAAAACCTAGTACATATCTTATCATAAAGTTTTACTATATGATATTCACTGGTTTATATTAAATGATTTACAAGACTGAAATTTTTCAAAAAAATTGGGCAAATGCTCTAATATTTCCATTGACCTTTCCTACGAGATGAAATGAGCAGTGCCTTCAATAATAACTATTTTAAGGTATGGAACAAAAGTATTCAAACCACCATCTAGTATGTATTATGCAACTCTTCTCTCCTAGTGTATTGTATAACACATCTTGGTCTCCGATTATGAATTTGGTATGGACTCTCAATTTTGCTCTAGTCCATGGTTCTATTAGCTCCATGTTCCTTAATAAAAATATAATTACAACACCAAAGAAAAAAAAAGTGTTAAACCTAAATAATACAAAATCTTATGTTTTGCTTTTAATAAGTTTGGACTATTGAACATGGATGTATTCAACTATTCGTAAACTCCAACAGAAAAACCTACCAAAGTTGGACAAAAATGCATTCAAAACTAAGAACCAATAACAATATAATCAAACTACTATTCCTAAGAATTTATTGCACTAGATATGATTTTTCAAAATTTTAAAACCTAAGTAGCTTTATTAAGTTTTTGTTCTAGTTGATTAGTCTTAGTCATTGCTATGAATTGTATCTATGAGTTTTGCTACTATAAAATTGTGTTAAGACAATAGTCATGTTCACTCCCATGCTTCTTAAATAAATACCAATTAGGTGTTTGAATTTTAGTGCACTGACAATCAATAAAATGTCATTCTTATCATTTTAGTAGCCTATACCATTACTCTTAGATTTTCTAAATTGAAATGATATGTTAAGCCTTAGTCTTGCTTTTTTTCACTACTTGTTTTTTCACTTCTTACAACAATGTTAATTGAAGTTTGGAAGTAGACTCCATCTTTCAGTTATGATTTGTACTACATGTACATGGAATGCAATCAAATCCTTTTATTAACATTATGTAGTTAAAATAGGCTTATTAAAATTATGTAGTAAAAGCAAAGGAAGACTTCTGATTAGAGTGGACTTTTGTTTAACCCAACATGTATTTTAATGAACTTCTATACTTTGAGTTTTCAGTTACATGAATCTGAATTTTTGTATATTTAACTATATTTATAATTATTTTAACTTTTTTGACTGACTATTTGACCTGTTATTTGAGGACTAGCTGACTCCTAGAGACGCCCACTACGACCCGACAACTTAAACACTGTTGATAACTCAGGGAGTAACGGAAGGATCTTTTTGGGTAAGCTTCGTGCGATAGCCCACAAAGCACTCATCACTAAGCGATTTCTGCCGGTGGCTCTATCCAGCAAATCATGCATAAACCCATCATAAGCACATGAAATCCTCTTCATGCACATCTTAATCGGCACATCTTAATAGGCAGATCCGACAAGCTTAACGTCGAAACAAAATCCCCAATCACAGGCATGGCAACGCAGTTGGAGATCTTAGAAACGAGCACCATGAGAAGCTTGTTAATGTCTCAAAATGTGTCCCTCGCAAAAGCACGCCGATAACAATGAATGACATCTATCGGAACACTGTACTAAGATCCACAGCAACGGCTCTGCAGGCGCTACAATGCTCTCTCGGATCGCTCTGTAGGATTCTACCTCAAGGAGGTTTCAAAATTTCTAGATAGGAAATCCTTTGAAATAGGCATGCTAGCGCGGAGGGGAACCAGGACCTATTGTGGCAGAGTTAGGTTGATAAAATTGCAGTCACTGTGCCGGCCACTAAGACTAACAGCAATAATGGCGCAAAACCTTCACCTGCAAATTCTGTCCCCTATTATGGAGTTTCGTTGCTGGGAGTCTGGGACTAAACCTTCTTCACTACCGCTTGGAAAACTTTACCATGCATAACGTCACGGAGGTTGAAGTGTATTCCTGCGTACTCTTGGACTCTTCCCACTACACCCCACCGCATGCGTTGACACTATGATGACTTGCTATTCTATTCCTGCATTCTGCCAGTTTTCAGAATTCTTAAACTCCAACCCTAAATTGCGATGCAAACGTGAAGCACTTATTCGTGGCTTTTCAGCTATTGTTATCATTTTTTTTTCTGCAACTGAAATTTAATGCCAGGGGTGGTTGAGCTGCCAATAACAAATTATAAACATAGAGTATAAGTATATTTTTAAAATGCCTTATAAGTATGTTATCGCCAACTTTCTGTTTTTATATCTAGAACTTGTATATAGATGGCTTTATCTGAGTGTATTCTGCAATATGATACTTGTTGAGATTTTACTAAGCTATGTTTGCTGGTTGTTGCCATCGGTATTTTGCTAAGATTCACAATGCATGTCACCATTTTGGTCCTGCATATGCAACTCGTGCTCAAGAGCAGTCAACCAGAACTTGCTGTTTTGAAGAAGGTTACTGTAATCATGCTGTTCGAGATAAGGCATGAATCTCAGGCAAATCCAGAACGTTACCATTTTACTTCAGCTTTATTCCTATCACTCTTAAACTAAACTACAGTTGACTAGAAGCTAGCTGGCAAGTTATGTAAGATGCCATATTTGAGGCTCAGCACGATTGGGAGTCCTGGGCTTAAAAGAGAAAATGGAAACAAATATTAATGAGATATTGTCAAAATATTCTTATAACCCTATGTCCAAGCAATCTAAGCTTTTGTATTAAATTAAGTAATTTGATAATTACATATTACCAAAGTATAGATCGAGTTCTATGTAAGCTAGATAAGCATCCACAGAGTATGTGATGTCAAAAGGTTCAAGGGTATGGCATTCGTAATATTACATTACAGTGGGTACTAAGCATGGATGCCAATACACTAGCTAAAAAAAGTAAAGAAAATAATCTAGATCTATATCAAAATTCAACTTATTAACCATGGCCCCATGCTAGCATGGGAAATAGCTTGATGAATTCAGATAGAAAGTTGTTAATATGTTAGGGTTAAAAGGCATGTATAAATTTTGGTATTATATGAACTAGATCAAGTTATACGGGTTTTAGATTTGATGTCTGAAACTCCATAATAAAGTTTATATAATTCAACATTCATATCCATCTCTCTGCTTCACACATTTCAAAACACCTAGGTATTTTAGAGCTTATATCTTT
Source organism: Gnetum montanum (assembly GCA_015680685.1). Lineage (NCBI taxonomy): Eukaryota > Viridiplantae > Streptophyta > Gnetopsida > Gnetales > Gnetaceae > Gnetum > Gnetum montanum. Next base: position 18,155 of record MNCI01006236.1, read on the forward strand.
GAAGAAGTTTTTGTTTGCAATGATATTGTAAGTAGCTTTCAAATCCTAGTGAATCTATCATGCCCAGGGAAATTCCAATACCATAGGCTTAATGTAGGTAATAAAACTTATGTGGAAAATAGAAGAAAGAAGTTTTATTGAAAAGTGGTATTGCTCATATTTAGGTAGTTTTTTAAAAAAAACTGAACTTGTAAAGTACAATTATCCCACACCCGTTATTAGCAATCCTTTTAGTTGTAATGGCTTCACCTTCCTTTGCAAATTGTGGCTCTTGGCAAGCACCCAACTATGGTCATTTTAGAGAGCAAGAAACATTACACAATTCAGTTTCGATTCCATGTATCTATTAGGCAATTTTAGAGAGCAAGAAACATTACACAATTCAGTTTTGATTCCATGTATCTATTAGGCAAACTTTATCAATTGGTGATGAGGGAAGAATTTTGTGAATAATTTTAAAAATCTAGCCATTATTTCTCTCTTAACATGCTGCTTACATAGGTTAAATTTATGGATGTTGAATGTCTAGAGATGATGAGTCCATGGATCCATGAATAGAAGGATGGGTTCCCATAAATATGAGGGTGGGGTGTTGGAACTTGAAATAAGTAAAACATAGGTACACCCCAAGATATATAGTTCAATTAGAACTTTATATAACTTAGTACTACCCAATGGAATTGAACCCAGGATCCAGAGCTTTCAAATCAAGTGTCTTACCACTAGGTTAACACCTCATTATTTGGATATATGAATATGAGCAGATTACAGCTAGGATTATCACCTAAATACTCAATGCTTATCTTAGCAAGTAGGATTCAGAAAGGTCAATAGATGAGAAAAAGTCTAACCTCTTTGAGTGGTTGTACCTAGGCTTGAGCCCATGTCTTCTAACATGAGAAACAAGCACCTTACCATCACCAAGTAGATTACACCTCTCACTGTCAAATCCAAAATATAATAGAAATGTAGGTTTCAATATGAATATGAGGATTCCTCTAGGTAAAATTCCATGGAATCAAACAAAACTAAATGGATCATTATCAAAAGGCTCAATGCTCATCTCACCATGTAGGGTTCTAGAATGGAAATGGATGAGTGAAAGCGTAACCTCTTTTGGCTAGCTGCACCCAAGCTTGAACTCAAGTCTTACAACTTGAAAAATAGGCACCTTATCATCACTCCAAGTGATACACCCCAAATCAAACAAAGTCAAATAATTTGATAAATATGATAGGTGGTATTTGCAAAAGCATCATTGATTAGCAACAGGTACCCCCTATGCCCAACCATACTAATCACAAGCTTTCATGCANGCAGGTACCCCCTATGCCCAACCATACTAATCACAAGCTTTCATGCATGATCTGGTCAAATTCTGTAGATGGAATTAGTTGTGGCATTTAGATTGTTAAGCATTGATTGCAAGATGTTGTCTTCCCACTTATACTAGTGGTAGCTTTATCATGTATTGTTTAGTCCAAAGTAAGAAATATGATAGTTGATGTTGTTGTAGCCTTATGCTAATCTTAATAATAATAGAGAAATTAATTATTTAACCTAATTAACAATAGAAAGATGGATTCTAAACTAGCCTAAGGGCGATGAGTGTCTATTCCCAGCTTCTTGTACATGTCCTAAACCCACATATCCACTACAAGGATTACCAAGCATTATGCTACTGGGCAAACCAAGCAATAACCCTGCTGGGATTACCAAGTAAATACGTGTTTTTGCTCAAAACTAGTCATGCTCATTTCGTCGATTGATTAACGTGCATGGAAATGCAAATATCAAGTACATGGAAAGTAAATTGCATAAAAAATAAATCTATTCTAGTCAACGTGCTACAATGAATTTGAATCAATCTTGATCTTATTGTCATTCGTGGAATGTGTCTAGGTACAATGCTACTCGAATAAGTCACCATACAACTAACTCAAGTCCACACTATGGGCACTCATTGACTACTTCCTAAAATCAAAAAATAAAATTGCTAGAGTCTAGCTACTAAACTAAGCAAAAGGTGCCTCATATGTAGCAAGAACTTGCATATTTATAGGCAAGAAAAGACATTGTGTAGATGCATGCCTATCGACACAACCAACTAATGATTCATCATACCTCCATGAGTGATTAAAAACTCATCCCCAAGTTAATAAAATAGGACTGAGCTTCCTTTACAATAATTGGGAATGTATGGGATTATTGGCTAACTCTAACTACTAATTGACTCTAAGTGTCGCATCACAAAATTTTATTCAAGTAGATATATTACAAAATGATAAAAAGACTAGACAAATATTAAAGTTTACAAATTACAAAAGTCTTCAAAAATCCACTAAAGATGAATTTTATTATTGTGGAAAACTTCCAACCTTGAATGTTATGTTAATGCTTCTCTTTTTATGCAGAAAATTCTTGAAGGATGGGCTAAAATTTCTTCTCATTGTCCCATGAATCTAGCAAACATGTGTTATTTAAGCCATAATCTTTGTATGTGTTATTATTTGTCCATGGGCATATATCCTCCTTTGTCCTTCTCTTGGCCTCATTCCCTTGCCTTGCAATAGACCTTCTACCTTGGGCATTCCCTTTAGCATCACCTACAATCACCAAAGGATCAAGATTAGTTTAGGACAATTTTCCTTAATAATTAACCCTTTTTGGATCCCTTGGTTAACTTAGCTTAGAAAATGTTTGCATTTAAGCACAAGGTGATGACAAAGCACTATTCCCAAGGCTATGAGGTAACTAAATCATCAAGTTGTTCACATTATTTTGATTATTATTACTATTAGTTACCATAATGTTCAAAAATAGGATGTCAACAAAATTTTAAAACTTTCAAAAAGTTCATTCATGGCCCCCACAATTAATGAGCACAACTCCAGAAGCGCACTTGATTCTAATAATTAAAACCAAAGGTTAAGTTCATAATATGGCCAAGAAATTTTGAATTTCAAGGATATTTGAATTGAAAATTTGTAAAAATGAATTGAACTTGATGAAAAGTAGTCCCAAAATCATGCATAAATTCAAAGAAGCCATAATGATGTTTTAGGAGATGTGAAGTTTGGTTCAAAGCATGATCAACAAAAGTTATGCAAGTGGATCCTCCCCAGTGAAAGCTTCTGCCATAATTCTCTTGCATAACCACTTCTATAGATGTTCATGGATACCTTAGAAGTTAAATGTAGATCATGCTTTTGTTTCAAATAACACACAATTACCTTGGTTGGGATTGTGCACTATATTATACAAAACCAAAAGGCTCATAATTGCATGCAGTAGTGAGGTGAAGAATGGGATGAGAAGGGATTGTAGAGATTGGGATGTAAAGTATTTTACCATGTCCGCTATAGGTTCTTATATCAATTGTGATTAAAATGACCATCATATTTGTCTATTGAAATTTTAGACCAAGTCCATATCATTAACAGTAGCCTCACATTAATGTGTTCCTTCCAGCCTACCATCATGCATCCACAATAACCACAAAAAATGATCATCACTCCAAAAAGAGAAGAAATAAGGAAGGACCTTAGTTAAAGCGGTGCCTTTAGGCATGGCTAACATGTCTTTTTGTCCCCATAAATAGTGCTTGTAGCCCATTATTATGTCTAAGGGTGTGCTTTAAATTTCCATTATTAATTTTTCAATGGAAACCATACCATGCAAAGACACAACTTCCTATTTATTAGTCAACAATAGGAGTGATGATACATTCTTAGAGGAGTCATAAATCACATGAAGTAAGTCAAGAAGAGAACCCCAAAAAATCCCCTTGAGGTCACATCCTTTACCATTTCCCCTTGGTCTTTCCCTCTTCCTTTGAGGCACAATGATCATTAATTGATTTTAGTTTCATGTAAGAAGAACCATATTGTTTTCATGACAAAGACCTTTTATTTAGAGAACTAGAGGGATGGATGATGTGGTCTCAGTGCTTTACATAATTATTTACCCAATCAGCTTGATAGCATAGAACAAAAACCCAATACATAGTGTTGACTTCTACATCATGATTGGCAACATTATTAATGAAAACATCAAAGACATTCATAAAATATAAAGAAAATGACTCATGAAAAGAGAAAATTATAAAGAAAATAAAAATAATAATAAATGGAAAACATATTAACAATCAAAAAATCTTGAAATAAATAGGAAAATGATAATAGATTGTAAAACAACAAAGTGAAAAACACTTATCAGTCCTTGATTTAGGATGGGGTATTACCCCCACAAATAAGATTAAAGGTGGGAAAAGAGCTAATAAGTGGGTTGAATGTTTCCATGCATTTTTGGAATCATTTTGTATTTTCATTTTTAGGCCAGTAGGTGTCTTTTGGTTTAGTAGATTCTGTGTAGACTTGGTGTTGCTCGCATACTTGTTCCTTAACTTTATTATGGGTTGGTATATGGATTGTGTTAATACTTTTAACTTCTTACCCAAAACCACACCCTTTATCATTATTAATAATGCATAGAGTTTTCTATCTCTACACAATGATAGGTTCATCTTTTACATCTTGTGTTGGAGCGGTGATTATTGTTGGCTTTTGTGTATGATTAGGAGACATCACTTTTGTAAGGTAGGATGTTGCACTAGATTGGCTTTGTGATAGTTTTGATGAGTTAGTAGGTCTACGAGTTTTGTGCCCATGTGAGAAAACTATCCTAAAGAAAGGACATTTTTGAGACTTTGGTTGAGATCTAATAACATTACCATTTATGTGTATGTTCATAGCACAAGTGACATTTTTATATTGATGTTGTGGTGTTGATCCTTCTTGTGTTTTTGGTGGTGACATATGTTGGAGGAAAGTATGAGAATGTTGAAGATGTGGTGGAGGATCAGAGGTTCAAGATGGTGATCCCATAGGAGATGTTGCAAGTTGATGATATTTGAGAGAGTGGCAGTAGTGATTTGAGGTAGAGGAAGTAGAATCATTTGGAGAGACAAGTTCTTGAACATAATATTCATATCGGTTTGGATGGCAATAAGGGTATTAATGATTTGATGATGGCATCCCACACAGCTGTGTGTTTTGCCACTATGATTGATAGCAGTGTTGAGGCTGATAAGAACTCCCAATGGAATAGTTCGATTGGTCATAGAACTATCTATAATTGCCTTGTGAGTAAGGTAACTTCCTAAGCATTTGCTTTTGTATAAACTTGGGATTCAAAGAAAAATTTCCAAACTCTTGTAGATGTAGTATAATTGGGTAACCTTTAGATGGTCATATTAACATATGTCACATCCATCATCCTCTTCTATGATTGAGTCTATAGCCTCTTCTACTACAACTATTTTTCCTTCTTGCCAATAAGTGTTCATACCTATTTCTTTAGTCTTTTTCCTCTTCTTATTTTGGTCACTTGATCCTTTTTGTGTTACCTCTCCTCTATGGTTCTCATGTAGGTTGCAACTTTGTCATTCATCAACTTCCACATCTTATCTATCCTTACTTCAAGCTTAGTAATAAACTTTTGTATTGGCAAGGTTTGTTGTGAAATTATCTTATCAAGAGCTGCCTTTGTTTCCTTATAATAGATATGGACTCCCTCCTTTTGAAGAGTTGGATCCCAATTATTTTTATCTACATCATCTCATTTACATAATTATCCTTCTTCTTTTGCCACTTGATCGACTAGCATTTGTATTTGATGGGCTTTCAATTTAGATAACCAACCTTGGGCATAAATCCCAAGGGTCTCCCTTGTTTAATTACAAAGGCCATCTATGATGTGCAAAGCTAATATTTTTGAGAAGAATCATGGCCTCAACATCTATGTAGTAGATAATAGTATCTATCCACGGCCACATTCAAGGGTTCATGATTTTCTTGCATCCTTCTTTGGATTTGTTTTTTCAAGTTGGACACTCTAACATAGGTTTGGTATTTTTTGTTGAAATGTTCCAACATTGTGGACCACCGGTGGATTCAATTTGATTCCAATGATCTATACTAACATTCAACTTCATCTATTAGTGTCCTAAGAAAGAGCTTAAGCTTTCGCCACTTACTTTCAATATTTTGCAAGGCATAGGCATCATGGGAGGCTTGTAAGTGATGTTGTGGATCAGAATTATAGCCTCCCTTAAATTTAGGAATGTTGTTCATATCAAGCTGTTTAATGCAAATTTCCCTTTGATGCCTTTGAGCTATTTGAACTACCTTCCTAACATGTGTCATGCTCCTAGTAGCCAACAAGGTTTCATCTACATCCAATATGTCATGGTAATAATCTCTATTTTTATTTGTCTAATTGTGATGATCTTTTCTATGCTCATTTTGATGTCCTTCATCTTGCTCTTGCATTCTATTCCTATCTTCATCTTGACCCTTGAGTGGAGCTTTATCTCTATACCTACATTAATCTTTGTTAGAAATAGACACTGAAGAGAAAGAGGAAAATGAAGAACTGGGAAAATTTCCATGGCTCCTATATCTCTTGCTACTGCCCAAGGTCCCTTGATTTATCTCTTCTACATTTAGAGGAGGTCCTAGGCCTTGAGGTCCTCCTTGTTCTAGGACTTACTCCATCTCCTCTAGGATTGTTTACATCAGTTGAACATAGTCTTTAAGTGTAGTAAGGGTCTAAATGAGCATATGAAACCCTTTCTTGTGGTTGTTTACTGCAATTTTCTTCAATATAAATCTTTTCATTTCTCCTACTAGTGTTCTCATCATGTGATGCATTCTTGGCCCTATGTGAGGAAGACATGGTTTTATTTAATAACATGTGTGATTGAAAATATTAATATTTTTTTAAAGATAAATTGTTAATACCTTTATAACAATTGTGTATAGTATAACTAATGTAGATAACTAGCATCATTCCTAGCAATGGCACCAATGGTAAGTGGTGGGTACCCCTTATGCCCAACCATATGAATCACAAGCATTCATGCATGATCTGGTCAAATTCCGTGGATGGGACCAGTTGTGGCATCTAAATTGTCAAGCATTAATCACAGGATGTTGTCTACCCACTTAGACTAGTGGTAGCTTTGTCACATATGGTTTAGTCCAAAGTAAGGCATATGATAGTTGATGTTGTTGCAGCCTTATGCTAATCTTAACAATAATAAAGAATATAATTATTTAACCTAATTAACAACAGGAAGATAAATTCTAAACTAGCCTAAGGGTAATAAGTTTCAATTCGCAACTTACCATACACATTCTAAACCCATGTATTCATTACTGGGATTACCAAGCATTATGCTAGTAGGCAAAGCAAGCAATAATGCTATTGGGATTACCAAGTGAATACATGTTTATACCCAAAACTAGTTATGATCATTCCATTGATTGATTAACATGCATGGAAATGTAAATATTAATTAAGTACATAAAAAGTAAACTACATGAAAAGTAAATCTATTCTAAGTCAAAATTCTACAATGAATATGAATCAATCTCAATCTTATTGTCATTCATGGAATGTGTCTAGGTACAATGCCACTCAAATAAGACATCATACAATTGACTCAAATCCACACTGCGAGCACTCACTAACTACTTCCTAAAATCATGAAATAAAACTGCAAGAGTCTAGCTAGTAAATTGACCAAAAGATGCCTCATATGTGGCGAGAGCTGACATATTTATAGGCGATGAAAGATGTTGTGTAGATGCATATGCGTTGATGCATCAACACATGCATCATTGGGGATGCATCCATGGGGATGCGTTGACGCATGCTTGTCGATGCAACCAATTGATGATTCATCAAGCACCTAAAGAATTAAGCAACCAATCATGCCCTAAGGTATAAGTCTCTGAGGAGCCATTTAAGATAAGGATTTTTTGAGGTCAGCAAGGTTACTAGTGTGGCACCATCATGGTCATAGATTCAGAGGTCTTGTCTCTTCTCCAATAGGAAAAGGTTTGTCCATTGCTAAGATTCTAAAGGCACTCAACAAAGTTGAAGTGAAGGAGGATTTGAAAGATGATGTCAATTTTCTACTGAAGAAACAAGGGATTTCCAAGTTTTCATATCTAAGAAAGCCTTACAAGAATCTAGAGGCAACTTTTCAAGCAAGCCCTCATGCAAACATTTTACGAAGAACACCATCCCTTAGGGACATGTAGGCTTGGGTGAAGCAAGCATGACCTTCACTAATGATTGAGTTAACCCCATCACACACATCCTTGGGTTGAGTGCAAAACAATTTCGTGTAAACAAAAGCCAAATTTACTCTATCAATATTAATTTTGCTTGAAGTACAACTCAAATTTTTTTGTTGATGCAATCAATTTAATTCACAGTACAAATGTAATACATTGAATTTCACTCACAAGTAAAAATACAATTTTATCTTAAGTTACAAAAGTTTTAAAAAAAAGCTTTCAAATTTATTAAAACTTATATCTTTGCTTTTATAACTTTGAGGAAATTTATGTTTTTAGTTGTGAATGAAATTGATTGCATCAAAAATCAAATTTAAATTGTATTTGAGCAGAATTAATTTTAACTATGAGTGAAATTAGTTTTGTTTAAATGAAATTGCTTTACACCTTAACAAAATTGCTTTTGATTTTAGCAAGATTGTTATCAAAAATAGCGAGTCACAATTGACCATAGGAGTAATTTGCCTGTCTCTATTAAGGAAGCCGCTGTCGGTATTAAACCCTTATGACCGATTTAAGAACGGTTGCAAAAAATGTGGAAAATTCGTATATAAATGCATAACTGCAAATTCTTGTTAGGGGTAGTCAGGCGGCCATGCATGCGTGTTTGACGGCTTTCCATCTTTACGTGGAGAAGCTACAAATTCTCAGCAACCTACTTATTTGGAATAAAAGCAAATCTGAATGATTCCGTTGTCGTCTGGTCCAGTTAGGATGTCTATTTTTAACTCATGCGACCCGGATTCAAATCCCGCCAATGAAAAACAATGCTTAATGGAAAAAAATGCTTTATAAATTTCGTGTTCATTTGGCCGAGAGGTCATTAGGAGTCATAATTCGGTAACGCTAAATTTTGTACGTTGACTTTTCTCCAGTCCCGAATGTTGTGCTCCGCGTTCCCGGCTTTGCGACTGCGGAAGTTTTGAAATCCGTGTCAGGATCAATGGTTGCTATTTGCATTTGAGAAAACAGTTGCAGAGCTCCCGGTGGCATAAGCTGAGATCATGGTGGTCCAATATACAACATTCTTCTTCGGTATTTCGCCAAACAGATGCCGTGCCTCTTCAAGCCTACCAAGCTTTGAATACAGTATCAACGTTTTGGTTTGAGGGTAAGGGTTCATCATGAATCCTCTCTTAATGAGTTTGGCATGCAGATTTCTTTCTTACGGTAGGTCTTCCCTAGCAATGCATCTCTGCAGAGATCTTGCATAGCTTGGAATATGATGCAAGCTTTGGACATAGAGAAAGGGCCGGGCATGAAAAATGTGCTGTTTGGTAAAGAATTCATAGGATGTTGAACATGTACGTCTCCACATTGATAGATCGATTGATGAACAGGGTTTATTATTCTAAGTCTGCACCAGGCACACCGTGAAACTTCCTAGAAAACGTGAAAAAGCATTAGCAGGGTCCCAACGGTTCCAAGAGCTTGTAAATGCAGTGTGCCTTCTCCACTGCTGCGAAAATTATATGGGGAAAATATTTATGCATTACAGAGCAAACGGAAAGTTCTGCGTGCTGCTGCTGAGAGAACAAACAAAGAAGCATCATCTCTCATTCATGTGCTTCTGGTGTTGCTGCTGTACCTGAAGAACATCAGGCGCATTCGCTTCATCTTTGTCAGTAGGTGTGGGGTGGACAGTGGGCTCTCCTCTCCTCTCCTCTGTTGTCTCATGCCGTCACTGCCTCTGCCCAGCTGCCCCTGTCCCTACGCGGATTTCGTGCCTGTCCCTACGCGGATTTCGTGCCTGATTAAATGTTGTCGCACTGCTGTGTTTTTTTCTAAAGTGCCTGTATTTTCGCTGGCCATGTGTTAAGACGCCTTTTAAATATGGGTCCATATCCCGTGCCAGGCTGATTCCCGTGCCAGGCTGATTCTCTGTAGCAGGCGCCGTAATATATGTTTTAAAAAACATTACGTTTCTGCACGCCTGCCTGCGAAACAGCAGGTCATGGGATTGATTCCCGCTGCGGCTAAAACGAAGGGCACATAGAAATATGTTATAATCATAAACTAGAATTTTATAAATGTACATTGGATGACCATTTAGCTATGTATCAAAAGAATCGGATTCATGAAAGCCAGGAATCGAGGATTCGTGATTCCAAACGGGTTCATAGCTGGGGACGTGATAGAGAAAATTTAAATATATTAGTTTTTTTAAAAAATTAAATCTCATATATCATAAAAATACATTCTAAAATATAGAACAAGTACAGTGTAAATCCAAAATATTGTTAATGCTTAAAAATTGCACAGAAGATTGCAATATCACCATTAAACTGAAGGCAAGAAAATTTGCAAAGGTATGGAGGGCATTTAATCCATTTCCTTATATAATTTCTGCAACAACCAAAATGACAGCAATAAAATGAACCCTTTTGTTACTCAATCCAATATTTCCAAAAATGAAATTAAGTCTCAAGCCTCAACCAAATTTATAACAAATGAGGTCTACTAATACTTTTGTTCAACGACTACTTGTGAGTACCACCTTAGGACTGCCAGTGAGTAGCCCCTAGGGCCATGTTGAAGATGACCGTATAAGAAGACACAACTTAACTAAACTAGGCACACAGCCATGTGCTGGTGGGCTTCATTTCTTTTATAAGGAAACAAACAGAGGGGAAAGTAAAAACAGACAGCTGAAAAATCGACACTAGTCATGATGAAGGGGAAAGTAAAAACAGGAGAAACTAAAAATAGAGCACCATGAGCTTGCATATGGCCATTGGCCATGTGCTGGTGGGCTTCATTTCTTTATAAGGAAACAGATCATTTCTTTATAAGGAAACAGATTTTTAAAAAAGTTGAACAAGCATCCATCTGTCATCATGTTCATGACTAATGAGCCATGACGATGACCCTGTTTTGTTTTTTTCTTTTTTTAGCAGAGATATGAGAAAAAGAGCAAAAACCACGCGTGAATGTGAGTCATGGTGGAACCTTTGATGCTCCCAAAGGCAGGCAAATCCATGCAAATGCAATGTTTTCCTCGCACGCCCCATCCAAAACTTGATTTTCGTATGACCGATACTTGCCCCTTCAGCCTTCAGTTACCATAGTAGCCCTTTTGTGATTTCTGTGTGTTTGTTTATTCATTCGTAGTCCCTTGTTTTCTGTGGTCCGTCTCATGTCGATGCTATGAATCTTGATTGCCTGCTTGCAAGTTAACAATGAAATGAAATTTTGGGTATGATTCAGAAAAGGAGAAGATACGTAAGATTTTAATACAAAATGAGATCGCAAAAAATAAAAAGGCAAGAACAAGGCAAGGCAAGGCAACGTCACCATTTCAATGTATATGTACAAATCCAGACAAAATTTCATTGGAAATTATGCAACACGTACCCATCCCGCGAATATAATGCGCTTCTGTACGCGCTCCTGAATCCGACGCGAATAGTTCGTCAAAATTTATCCGGCCATTTAGTTGCATAAGGTGTACTTTAAATTTTCTTGAAGTTGGTGGTGGTGTTGCATGTGTTGCGTATTCAAGCTTAGGAGCAATGTTTTTGAATGATCATTATACTAATGGTAAGTTCAATTTGTGAAATTTTGTAAAATAGATAACTTCACTGCCAGATTTGGCATCAAACTGATGCTATGATTACTTCTTTTGACTTCCTCACTTTTGACCTAGAATATCATAAAATAGTTATCTTCACAAGCACATCCAGGATCAAACTGAAGCCATAATGTTGGTTATATAAGGTATGTTGTGATTTATGTGTTGCGATAGCTTTTAGGCTTCAGCTTGCAATTCAGCTAATAGTTACAAATCTCTGCAATTCGTTCGTGTTTACAGGTTTTCAAGAAGTCATTGAAAATGGGTAGGTCTGGATGGGCTAGCAAATTTTGGAGATGTCACAGCAGCTCCATGACATCTAACGATGAGGACCATGGACAGCCTTCAACAGGTGGAACCGCCACTGAACATGCTTCAACTAGCGGAACTGACTTTACTTAGTGTTGATATACAATGTGCTAATAACTAATATTTTGAAAACTAATAACTACTGCGTAGCTTAGTGTTGATATACAATGTGTAACTTTTTCAGGACGTGCAGCAAGCAGAAATCGCAAGATAGATATGGCCAAGCAGAGAGAGAAGATTTTGGTCAAGGCTTGCATGTTTTCCTGTTTTGCAGTAGCTGTTCATATCGGGAAAGCCAATTCCCATGTCCTGGTATCTTTCTTTTAGTATTATGATTATTGGTGGTTAAATAAGTTCAGCTGTTTCAGTGTAATTTCAATTATTGTCTGTGTGTTACACTATTACCATCTCTTAGGAGATGTATGAGTATTTTTTTTAATATTTTAATACAAGCACCATATTTTGATATATTTTTTTAACATCACCAAATCCGTGACTTGTTTTGGTATGCTTTTGATATATCACCAACATGTTTCACATATTTTAGTTTTGATTTCATTTTGAATGTTTAATATATAGTTGGTTTGAATTTTAGAAATTTACGGGGTGTTGACTGCAGANTCTAAGTTTCTGGTGAAAGGATCCATCGTGTATAGATGTTGGTAACAAAGAAACAATAGGTTTTACATTTGTGGCACTATCTCAAGTGAGGAGCATTGACAGTTTGAAGATATTCCCTCCCATCTCCAAAGAAAGATATATCAAGATATTTAAGGTTTCGCATCTTCAAAGTAGATTGGATAAAGAGCAACGCATTAAATCTAATGAAGAATGATCTTATTCTTTTCTGTCAACTAATTTTTACCATTTTGAATGTCAGAACATTTGTAACTATACATTTTCAATTACGCAAGTTGTACATTGATCATTTCTACTGTATTACAACATGTTTATAATCATTCAATAAAGCATTCCATGGTCTTATAATATTTTTATCTGTTATGTTTAAGAAATCATTGTTGTAGTAGATGACTAGCGATCATTAGCTTAGTTATATATTTATAATATATATCTATAAATTGGCCAAAAGAATCTTATTTGTTTACAAGTAAAAAGTTCTTTAAGTAAAAAATTTTACGACTTCTGGACGAAGAACAAGATTTAAAAACCCAAATTTTCATGCCTTCTGGACAAAGAACAAGAGTTATGTATCGTATTTTTCGTAAGTATGGGTTTTCTAAAAATTTTTTTTATCAATTAGTGTATGCTCTTACTCTCGACCGAATTTATGCTCTCACTCTCGACCAAAAAAACAACAAATTCGACCTAGGGTGAGAGCATACACTAATTGATAGAAATTTTTTTTTCAAAAAACCCATCCTTAGGAAAAATATGCTAGAGAACTTTTGTTTTTCGTCCAGAAAACATGAAAATTTGGGTTTTTAAATCTTGTTCTTCGTCCAGAAGTCATAAAATGTTTTACTTAAAAAACTTTTTACTTGTAAACAAATAAGGTTCTCTCAACCAATTTATAGATATATATTATAAATATATAACTAAGCTAGTAACAACACCACCCAGAGAAATGACAAGAATTTCGTGTTCATAACAACCACCACCCAAAGAAATGACAAGAATTTCATGTTCATAACAACCACCACCCAGAGAAATAACAAGAATTTTGTGTTCATAACAACCACCCCCCAGAGAAATGAACCTTGTCATAATGTTCATACATTTATGATGAGATGTTGTAAATTTCTCTAATTCGTGCAATGGAATACCATACACTTTTTCAAAATTAGTAATGATTATGTGTGTATAGCAAACACTTAAAAAGAAATGATCATAAATAGAACATGCATAATGATATCAAGTATACCCTGTAAAATTAAACCTAAAGAAATAATCCTATATTTTGTCAAAATCAGAGAAACAAACCTTGTCAGAATGTTCATACATTTATGATGAGATGTTGTAAATTTCTACTACAATGGAATACTATAAACTTTTTCAAAATTAGTAATGATTATGTGGTCATAGCAAACACTTAAAAAAAAGATCATAAATAGAACATGCATAATGAGATCAAGCATATCCTGTAAAATTAAATCTAAAGAAATAATCATATATTTTGTGGAAACCTTGAAGCATTTGACTATATGTACCTTAAGACTTATAGATAACACTATATGTTTATAGAATTTAAGTAGAAAATGCATAATGATATCAAGTATACCCTATAAAATTAAACTTGTAGTTTGCAAACAAGAAATTCCATGCTTTAGCAATAATCATGTACATATAATGAGAACTAGAAGTGTAACTTTATCATGGTAATGCATATGTATTAGTCAAAAATTCAGCCTTTCTAAGCCATTTTACTCTACAAGAGAAGTCTAATTGAAAATTTTTTATAGCAAAAGAAGGGTTTTCTTAAAAATTTCCCATCATTAGTGAAGGGCACAATGTTTCTATTATAGCATAAGAAGGGAAAAAATATAAATAATAAATACCATATATGGATGCAATGTTGTGTTTATATGTGTGCTTGATGAGTGGCAAGGTACCCCTACACTCAACCATACGAATACGAGCATTACAGACGCGATTTGGTCGAACTCCACAGACTAAGTGTCTACACGTCTCATGGAACACTTAAGGTTAATCATTCGTTGTCTTCCCAGACTTACTTGTATTTGTCACGGTTGTCTGGTTAAGTAAGTCTGAGGTATATTATTTTTATGTCTTTTCGGGTTTATCTCCTATGCTAAAGAGGTGAAGGGTGAAGAGACTAATTAACCGACTTTAACTAACTAACTAGGCCTTAATTAACCTAGCATCAGCATCCGTTCCCACTTACCGTTCACACCCTGAACCAATGCAACCTTGGTTACCAAATGCTATTCATTACTAGGATCACCAAGCGTAACACACGTGCTCGAAGCGGTCGTACTCAATGCACTTAAGTATGGGAGAAGGGTTGAGAGAGATTTAGTTAATTAATAAAGCATTTAAATGGTAAACAATAAATAACAATAAATAAAGTCCTATTTAGCCTAGTCCATGCATTGCAAAGTTTATCCAAGAAGTTCTTCTTTATTTCTGTACACAAACATGTGTTCACGTACAATATTTGCTCGAATAAAGATCCGTTCACTTTGGAGCTCCTACTGTGGGCACATGGAAATTATTCTCTCTGAAGAGGTAAAACTGCCAGAGTTTCACTAAGGGTCTAGATCTAAAATGAGAAACAAGGGAGAGCCACCTCTTATTTATAGACTTGGTGGCACACCGCGATATTGCGGGCGATGCGATATCGCGATGGATGCGATATTACATCCCATCAGTGCTAATAAAATTTAGTACATGGTACTAGTGAAATTTGGGTCATGGTGCTAGTACAAAGGATCATATTGATGTGTGTTTCATATAATAATAATAGTGATAGTAAACAATTTTTATTAATGATTTGGTTGTTGGATTTGCAATAAATTTTAGCGGATGTACTTTTCACATAGGATCCTTATTGTTTATAGTTTTGGTATGAAGATTATGCCAAGTGCATATATTCCCATACAATATACATCAAGTATATACTGTACAAGGGGTTTATTGCTACCTCTATACCTAACCTACATTGATGATATCTTATGCATTTTTGTTGAGCTACCATTATTCCAAGTTTGTATATTATGTTCTCTACTCAACCACCTCTAGAACATAATATAACTTAGTTCAAATGCAAACTACAAATAGTTGTGGCTTGCAATAACTTGTTTATTTTTTGCAAGTATTTCCTTTTATTTTTTATGTTTTCTCATTTACTTGCTTGGTATTTACTCTTGAAATTCTTGTAATTATTTGTTTTATTTTACTTATTGGTCCACCTTAATAGTCAACCTATCATAGATGAGATAAAGGTAAAGGATGATGGTCATTTGTTTTATTTTACTTAGTTCTTTCATATTTCTTTTTCCTTATGGTCCTTTCAGATTTTGTTTCATTGCAATTTTGTTACATTAAGGTCCTTCAATTAGATTTTCTAAGTTTTATTTTCTTTGTTTTAAAGTACAAAATAATGTATTTATTGCTTACATCAGGCCTTCAAATCTTATTATCATCATTAGTTACCATTACACTTTTCACTTTGCATTTAAAGTATAGCATTAAAATTTGTTCTACATGGTTGAAAGATAAAGATAAAATTTGCCCTTATGAGAAAAATAACGAGAGACTTTGAATTTTTGTCCCTAAATACAAACACAATCCCAACATTGCACTTGTCATTTTCATGAAAATAAGTGTTAGTAGGAATGACATGGATTGCAATACAAAAACTAAAAATTGAAACTATATTCATAAAAAATACCCAAGGAATACACCTTATTCATAATATTCATACATTTATAATAGGGAATGTAACAAGCTTCTAATACTAATTAGGATAATTTTTTTATTAAGTTAGATTATGTTAAAGATTATGATAGGATAAAATGAGATTTTATTATTGTATATAGAAAAATTAAGTTAGATTACTTTATTTGTCTTGTCTATACCTTGTTTATTGATGCTAATGCTCAAGTTGCTACAAGTTTTGAATTGAGTTTCTCATTTTTTTTAATGCTCAATTCATCAAGATTGTATTCTAGGTTCCTATTTTTTCATTATTGTAGTTGACTATCTTTCACATACTCTATATTATGATCTTCAAAAGAATACCATTAAGGAAAGTTTAGTTGATGATCAAGGTACACAACTGCTTAACATGCACTTTATAAGTGATTTTTTTTATGATTAACAATTTTCTACAACTTATTCATTTTTTGTTAGCTAAAGTGGAGGAATGTTGCATATTATTTAGCTCACATGTTAAATTGTAGAAAAACTACTTTTTACTATAATGGTAATATTGATAAGTGGGTTACTCATAAGCGTTAGAAAATCTTGAAAAAATGTATTCTATCTTCAAAATTTTAGAAATACCTTTTTTCTTTGAGCTGAATTTAAATATTTTTTGGAATTGTGTGATCAATAATTTTTTTTAAAAAAATTGATCCATGAAAAGAGAAAAAGCTCACCCTTGTTGGCAAAGTTTTAATTATTAAGTAAATGCCTCAATATACTCATATTTATTCCTCTAGCTATTAGGCTCTTCCAAAAACTTCTTATGATAGAATTGATCAAATTATTTGTCAATTTTTATAATCTATTAAACAAAATAGTAAAGGTTTTCTAAGGTTTCATTAAATATTTGCATTACTAGCAAGAAAGATAATGTTATAACTAGGGTATTTCTCTCTTAGCAAAATGGATTGCTAAATGCATTGATGAAGATAATGTTTATGCTCCTTCTCGAAAATAAGCTTTATGTAATAAAAATCCAAAAATGATAATAGTTGATTTCTAGTAACCTTTTTCATTATCTTCTATTGGAAGAAATTGCACATGCTTAGTAAGAATTAGAATTATAATCATATTACACTTTCAAGAGATACGCTTAAGAAAATTAGTCCATGGTGGCTTCCTTTTTAATGAAGGGACTCGAGCTACTCATTCATTTAGATTATACACTACTTTGAGGAAATTATAAATTGCTACAATTTCTTATTTATGTTTCCATGATGGATGAGGCTTCTAGCCTCTATGGTCTGAATAGAATGAGAAGAAAAACTTTTGAAAAAATTGATTTCTAATCTTGATACTTTATCTAAATTTGATAATAGTTTGCATCAAGCTTTTTCAAATTTTTTTTGGAATGATGGAAAATTTGTTTTTTCTTCTAACTGTAAAGTTGCATATTCATAACAAATTTCATAAAATGTAGATAATGCAATTATTAATACACTTTTGGATGAGAAAATTAAGATATATGGAAAAGTCCCTTATAGTTTCTAAAACATCATGGTCTTCCTTTTAGTACTCATTGTTAGCATATGGGAATTGTTTTCATTCAATATCATCTTTGAGGAAATGAATACTCATTTTCACATATTGTTTTGTCCAACTGCATTGTATTCTTGGAAATGGACATTTGGAGTTTGTAACAAATTTCAACCAAGCATCAATGACATCATTCTTGGTTAATGGTAATTAATCGACTTTGTCTACTTCCTTTTTTGTATTTAAAGTGTATTTGACCATTTGTTCTTTAGTCTATTTGAAAACTTGGTTGTGCAACTATTTTACAACAACAGCAGAACTATGATCTCTCTTCAAAAGTTAAATATCATATTCTCGAAGATGTTTTTCCATTACACCTTTAAGAAAACTTCTAGTGAAGGCTAAATAATTAATTTATCTTCTAAGTGTTAATTCCTTTTTGTTTTATGGGCTCAATTTGGTAAAGCTATTACCTTCTTTTGCAATTTTTGTTGAGACAATGCTAGGATAATGATAATGATATTTGATTATTTCTTTTTTTTTTAATCGTTGAAGAGAGTATTCTAATTCTCTTTACATAAAACCCTTTAGTAAAAAGTGAAAACCCATAAGGGCACTTTTGAAAAAGGACAAGGCCTGATCATTTCCCAGCCTANAGTTGTACGGAATAAAATCTTAAAACATTTTTCATGATTGGTTACAAGCATGAAAACCTAAAAGGACATTCCTAAAACTATTTGACTTTTTTTTTAAGACTCTCTCTTCTATGTTGTAAGGTGCTTATTTTTAAGTCATTAGAAGTTAGGCTTTGCTCATCCAACAACCTTCCAAAGACCTTGGTAGGATGAGTGTTAAGCCTTTGGGTGATGATCCTTTGACCCCTTCCCTTTAAACCATTTGATTCTATATAATTCAAGATGGGTTTTTCTTTTCTTTCTTTTATTATTTCTTGTTCTTTTAAGGGGAGGAGGAAGTTTTTTGAACTGAAAACACTTTTTAATAATATTTACCCCTAAAATTCAAAATACATCAAATCATACAAGTGTTGGAACCTAAAATAAGTTAAACATAAGCACACCCCAAGATTTGTAGAAGTTTATAACTAAATGCTACATAGTAGAATGAACTTGTGACTTGGACTTACCAGGCCAAGACCCACAGTACTAGGGTAACACCTCATTAAAGTACATCAAATCATAACTCATCATTACCCACTAGAATTAAACCCATAAATTAGAGTTTCCAATTCAAGAATTTTACCACTAGGATATTTGAGTATGTGTAGCCTAAGACCTATAGACAATAGCATGCCTTCCATAGAATTTAAGTAGAACATACATAATGATGTCAAACATAACCCTTAAAATCAAGCTTTATGATTTGCAAGTAACAAGCTGCATGCTTTAACCCACATTTGGGCGTCATATCCACGCCGGTCACAATTTCAACAAATAAAACAAAGAGACAATTTATGTAGATCAAAAAATTAATGTTAAGAAAGTAAATCAAGAAAACCAGCTCGACGGTTTAGTGTAAACCATGTTCTCGGAAGACCAGGCTCAATGCCAGTCTGGATATCAAAATTAAAATGTGCAAGGCACAAGGCAACCGCCAATTTTCCAGGGAAACCTGGAGGGTCTTTCAAGTCAAATAATCAAAGCTAAACAGGCAACCATTGACGACTGTAGGAACGTTAATCATGGTAATATGTCTCAACTTTAAGCTTTCAGAAGCTTTCGGCCACACAGCCCATTCCAGAAATCTCGAGCGCCTATTACCTTATTACCTGGAAGCTGAACCTCTAAAACCTGATGAATAAAGTTAATGACACAGTGATTAAAACTTTCTAACTAGTTTAGTTGTTGGTATTGTAATACTGCAAAAAGATTAGATGATTTTGAGATATACCTCTAGGGTTGAGCCTCCACCACAGCAAAATAGTAGTACATCCCGCTCAAATTTAATAGACTTATCACTAGTGTCACAAGAATTTGATCCAACTCTTGTTGTTACAATTTTAAGCTCAAGAATTTTAACTTCCTGCTTGTCATAAAAAGATTTGAACTGTTGCTCTAGTCCCTGGCCAACCTTCAAATGCTCGAACCTGGAAACCAGACACTGTCAAGGTTACTTTTATATGCAAAACAGTAGCTGGCTGGTCAAAAGACAGGCATGATTCTTCCATGCTGACCTGGAAAGCACAGAAAGTTTCTTTCAATACAAGAAAAAGTTCAAAGTTTTCGTTTTCATTCTTCATTCAAATTTGCTACACAATAAAATTGTGCATGGCACTTGCTGCATTGACCAGCCCAACTAAGCTTTCAGAGAAGTTTTATGAAGATGAGGCACGAGAAAATGGGTATGGATGTTTGAAATTTAGAAAACCATCTACAACTAGGCGGCAGTTGATCAAGTAAGTGATCTTGGTTTGAAAATCAGTCAGTCTGAATCTTTTTTTCTTGTTCTCTACATAACATGTCCATGTCATTTCACTTACTGCCGAAGCAGAGACAATGTGCCAAAAGATCCTGTAAGATAAGCATGTAATGAACAGAACATGCATTGCATGGCATTACACGCTTTGCCAGAGTATATCTCTTACCTCAGAAAGGGGCAAATGACTTGGCAGCGTTGCATATGACTTGAATATATGTACATTATTACCATGTTGTGTCAGAACTCTCCCTTAATAACACCCGTATAGATTTGCTATATAACACCTTTTTGGAAATCACAAAGCTAACTCATTTTTGTAGAATAACAAAACTTCTGCTTATCACAAATACATTCAAAAATGATGCTGCCATAAAAAGTGTATTTCAATGAGTTGAATATGCCAATAACTGTCATTCTTATTTTTAGTAGAATAAACTTGATTCTACCATTGTTTATTTTGATAATTGCAACTTGAATATCACAAGCAGTTTAGACCTTGTACATAACAGAGAATTAAAGAATTTTGAAGAGAGAACATGCGGAATAAAAAGAATGATCCATGAGGCTCTCATTAAATGGCAGTTTGCTAAAGGAATTGAAAGTTAAGCAATAAAAGTTGTTTATGGCCTTGTTGGAAATTGAATACCCCTTCTATGAACATTACATTAATAGGTTCTTGATATGTGGAATCACAAATGAAAAGGTTTGCATACCTATAATAATGCTTACCATGTCTGATCTTGGAATTTGGTTGACCTATAATAATGTTTATGTTGGTAACTTGATTGATGACTCATTTAAACATGCATGCACGGACATAAAATTCTGGTAGTTTGTAGCTTAATTGTTCATGATAATTTAAATGCGGGAAGAAGGCTACCAAAAGTTTATGAACTTGTTTGATGCTCTGGGACAGGCTTGCTTAGATAACCTCTTTGATGCTCTCCATGAGATAACCTGCTTGAATCTTTGCAAAATGATATTTGAATGGATGAAAGCTCATAGATTGATCACGCACTAAAGAAGCCAAACAAGATACGTGAGACATTTGCAGGTACCTTGAAACAATTTGCAAAAGGATGGAAGTAAGTTCACAAAAAACAATGACAATATTTAATTTTCTGTTATTCGTCAGATGATGTTCAGCCCAATGTTGTTAAAAGAAAGCATATTTGGGCAAGGAGCCAGAACTAGAAGACTTCAAAAGAGGATTAGTTGATCTCTAATGCTCTACTGGTTTATGTGAAGGAAGGGTAATACAATCTCAGATTTTCACAAAACAAAAATGTGCCATTTTATATTTCATATTGAACAAGTACAGAAGAAATATTTATAGTATTCTATATTGTTTTAGGTAAGCAAACCTTCACAAACTGCCCATAAAGTATCTCTGGGAAGGCTCTCTTACAGATTTATAGCACCAGGTGAAAGAGGGGCCATTCTCAATCATTTCATGAGCACTGCAACCATCGCTACCAAAACAGAGAACCTGACAAGAGTTGGGTAAAGGATACAAATAAATCTACGAAACAAAAGTTTGAAAGAAAGAACGAAGGCAAAGGTGGATAAATCATCTCCATACTATACAGCACATGCTTGAGTTTGAGATGGATATGAAAGATGATTTATATACAAAGAATAGTCATAATTTAAAGTCCAAACATAGTTCTACGATGACCAAATTAGAAAATGGAAAAAATTAAAAAAAATGTCAAAAATTTCGCACAATTGTAAAAGACAAGAAAACTTAATATCGATTCAACTGATCTTCCTTACCTAAATCCCACCTTTAGAAATATGATTAAAGTTTATGAAAGTTAGTTAAAGCAGAGACAAGATCCAACAACCACTGTCATTAGCACCTTTAGAGTCTTTCACCAATTAGCAAGTGCTCAGAAATTTAATTCGGAAAGCAAAGCTTTGGAAGTGATAAAATAAAATGTCTTTTGGAGAGCTTGTCAACGAGCATTACCTTGGGAGCGTACGATGCCACTACATCATCTTGTTCTTTTGCTTTCAAAGCAGCAGCTCCATCCAAAATGCAGGGAATCTCATGCAGGAAAATGTTTGCACCTGCAACAAAATATTAAGCTAAGAGTGAAGCATAGAGATACAGGAAAAAGATCTTACATACAAATGAGAAACACGATATCACATAGAAAACCTTGAAATTCAAGCTTGTCAAATCAATGATTTTTGACTCATGAACTGAATATGTGCATCTTTGATTCTTATGCATAGTACTGTGTGTTGTGATAGTGAAGTAAAATCTATTTCTTGATTCTCTCTCCTTAATCTCCAACAAGAAATTTGTAACTGCTTTTTTCCCCTATGTTTAGGTCAGTAAGATTGATGAGATGTAACTAATTGTCAGTCACTGATATTCAGTTAGGCCAATCATTATCCTTTCTTCAATAAGTGATATTAGTTAGGTGGATCATTATCTTTAACTATCACACTTGATTGATGCACTCTACTGATTGAATGCCTAAAATTATGGGGCTGAAGGCTATCTAAAGGAGAGGGAGAGGCAATAGATGTATCAAGAAATTCATTTCTCAAGAATACAATCTGCCTACTTTTGCATGGTTGTCTCCCTTCACATTAAAGGCTTTTTCCATGTAAATATTTGTCTCTCATTTCATGTTTGTCTACTATCAACAATTGCATTTTTGAATTTATTTTTCAGTTCTAGGTTTTAAGCACAACATTGTGAAGCTTTATTTCATCACCAATATCCTAGCATACTAATATTTGACATCCTAAGGCATTGGATTTAAAGGGATACTTTTCATATCTTTCCATAGTTTTCAAATAAGGAGATGAAGCCCACAATTTTGCATACAACTCCAATCTCAAAAATCCAAAATTTGCGTAGACAATATTATGAGTAGAACATAGATGATGAAGCATTTCTAAAAGAGTGGTCAAATTCAACTTTGAGTAGACACTAATAGTGCTCCTCCAAGACACATCTTGGCTGGGGCGAGTGGTGATATTGCAATGGTACTTGGGAGCTATCAATGACAACAATCCAAGCCCCTACATCTAAAAGAAAAAAGTCCTCTCTTGCATAGCATGGATGACATCACACACTAGCCAACTCACATACTAACCCATGGGAAAAACATAGGTAGTCAGTCCTACATGCCTAGGGATAAAAAGCCACCTAGCACAAATGCTAGATTCTTTCAATTTAACTTAGATCACTTTGTATGGCTAAATTAAAGATATTTGGCATGTGTGATTTTTTTTATGTTTATGTTTCATTTTAAATTATGTCTTAGTAAGAAAGGTGGGAGAGAGTGGAAAAGTTCCATGAGTCATGATAATGATTAGTGAAATTATTTTTGCAGTGTAAATCCTATTATGGTAACTAGTTTGATTCCTACATGATTTTTTGGCAATCTCATTTGATTTCCATGACTCCTACAATTTGAACACCTTTACATTTTCTGCAAATGAGGGTGAGAGGCCTGCATGGAATTTGGAGCTAGTGGATGGAATTTCCTAAACATTACCTCAAAAAAAAACACTAAAAATGCAAAAAATTACATGATGCCTTGACATGGGGTTTCAAAGGTGTAGAGGATTGATTTGACATCCTAGATAGCGATCAGTAAAACAACTATATCCTTTTCATATTTTCAAGTTAGCTCTATAGCTTTTTACAATCCTCATTAAATTACAGTTTAAAAAAATTACAAACCCGAAAATGCATAGTATAATTTGAGTTATTAGCTAATTTTTTTGACCTAACTAAAAATGCAGAAAATTACATGATGCACATTTTGGAGGTTATATCTTTCAAAATACGAAGAATCCCAATCTCAAATTTTATCTTTGTTCTACTCTATAATATCTTTCAGATCAAATTGGAATCCCTTAAAAATGTTATGTTATGACCAAGTTATGGTTTTATATCTCTCTGTTGTTTGGAATTGCACTAAATTTAGTAGTGTAGATTTGAAAGCTTGTATGTTTTAGCTTTATAATAGATCTTGATGTAACATTTCATTACATATTTTGATTGATTTTAGCTTCCAAATCACTTTAAAATAAAATAAAAAGTTACAGAGTTATAGTCAGTTTAGTATCAATCACTTTTCTATCCTTGTTTCGAGTTGATTCAAAAAAAAAAAAAAGATTCATGGCTTAATATATCTGTTTGTATGATAGATATTTTTGGTAGCTGTAGGCATGGCTTCTAAATCGACCCGAAAGAAGAATAGAAAAAATGATTGATAGTAAGATACCATAACCTTTTCTTATGATTTTAAAACAATTTAAAAAATAAAATCAACCAAAATATGCAAATAAAATGTCAAATCAAGATCTGCTACAGGCTAGGAGATACAAGCTTTCAAATGCATGCTACCAAATTTAATGGAGTAGAGAGAAATAAAACCATAACTCAGTCATAACATAACATTTTCATGTACTTCCACTTGGATTTGAAAGATATTAGAAAGGTGAATTAATAGATAAAATTTCATATTGAAATTCTTTGTATTTTTGAAGATATAGCCTCATGAACATGCACCATGAAATTTTCTATATTTTCAAATAGGTCAAAAATTTCAGCTAATAGCTCAAATTATACTATAAATTTCAAGGTGCTTTTTTTTTTCCTTGTAGAGAATTTTGTGAAGATTATAGAAAGCTATAGATCACACCCTAACTCAAAAACATGAAAATTACATTGGCATTTTATTGATTGCCATTTAATCTACCAAAATCAATCCTCTACACCATTGAAACCCAGAAAAGGAAAATAAATTATAACCACACAAAATAGCATATCAAACATCAAAATTTATACAATATACATGTGAAAAATAAAACCCAATTTTTCTCAAATCAAAATTCTTATAATTCTAACAAGATTTATGCAATTCTATATAAATCAACCAATACCCAGCCTTGCTGAATATGTACAAATCCAATGAACTGAAACAACAAAAATATAGGGTAAGATTACTCACCCCAAATACACAAAAAAATCCACACAAAAAGGGCAAACACTACAGCCAGCACAAAGAATGTTGTGTAGTTGTTCATCTCATAGATTGTTTGATTGCATGGCCTTCCTACCAAGATTATATCAGATTGTGACACCAAATTCACTTCTCAATTTTGGCATGTATTCATGGATAGCTTAGTCACTAGGTTGAATTTGAGTTCAGCCTATCATCTATAAATGGACATGTAAGTTAAAAGGATCAACCAAGTGTTGAAGGATATTTTTCAGTCTTGTGCTTTGTATTTTTTAGATAGCTAAAATAGTCTATGGTTGTTGATGAATCATGATTCATTAGGCCTTGATATCACACCCATGATATCGTGTACGTGATATCGGGTATGCGATATCACAACCTAGCTCATGATATCAGATGCGTGACATTGTGACTCTTGTGCGGGCCTATAAATACACATGTAGGTGCAAGGAGTAAAGGAGGTCAATTTAGTATTAGAGTAGAGTCTTTTTATCATTTTTCCTCTCAACCCTCTCTCCCATTGCATGCCCGCAGTGTGATTATTGTAATTTTACGACACCTATATTTGAGTGTGATGTACTTGGGCATACACATGATTGTAAATAAAGATCGAGATTACTTCATCACTGCAGCATTCACATAGTTTAATCATTTAGTTGTTATTGTTATTTATTACTTTCGTAGTTCATATCTCTTCACCCTAAACTCCTTAAACGTGGAATGAGTATGACTTAATCATGAGAAATCAAGTGTGACTACTTGGTATACTAGTAGTGTACCTAGGCCATGAGCTTGGTAATCCTAGTGGTAGTTGTGCATGAGGTTGAAGATGTATATGGATGATTAAGGGATGGATGCTCATTGCACTTAGGCTAGCTTAGATTCTCTCTCTCCTTTCTTCCTAGCTTTAAAGTTATTTTCCATTACCTCTAGGAGTAGCACTAGGTTAGAAACCACATCATACACCTCACTTTGGACTAAACCATATGTGAAAAAGAAAATACTAGTCCAAGTGGGAAGACAACGAACTGTGATCAATGAGTAACTATCTAGATACCACAAATAGCCTGTCTATGGAGTTCAACTGGATTATGTGTGAAATGCTCATATTCGTATGGTTGAGTGTAGGGGTACATCGCCACTCATTATTGGCGCCATTGCTAGGGATGGTGCTAGTTATTTAGATTAGTTACATCATACAAAATCTCTGTAACAAAGTATTAATGATATATCTTTTAGGAAGAAGTAATTGCAAACAAGTCACACAGAAATTCAGAACTATGTCTCTCTTACAAGATTATGATAATGCAAAAACTAGTAGGGAAATTCATTGGAGAACCAACAAATTATATGATGAAGAAGACAAAGTTTGGAGTACTCAATCTCATGTAGGGATTTCCTATGAACATAAATGAAGACAAAATCATCCCAACTCACAAATGCATAACCTACCCAGTGATGATGAACCCCTACTGGCCACTAAGAGCCTAACACATATACAAGAGGATGTTCAAATATCCCACAGGCATCGCAAGGAAAGCTGTCTACCTAGGCTTGTCTTAAACAACTTTCCCAAGTTATTAGGAGGGTATGAATTAGATCTGAAATAACATTTATGAGCCTTCTATGATGCTTGCGCATGGAACAACATTAAGAATGAATGGTAGAAACTTAATCTCTTTCCTATGACACTTGTTGGCCACGCAAAAGTATGGTATAGGTCCCTAAAACCAAAGTTAATTCAACGTTGGCCGACAATGGTAGAATTCTTCAATGAAAGATATAAAACTTATGCAAGAGTGTCAGCCTTGAGGGAACAAATCAAAGAGTGGAAACAAGCACAACATGAACACTTGGACATGGCCTTAGAAAGATATTATGCATTGTTAAACAACTTCCTAGGCCATGAGTTCTCCGAGGAAAGGCTAATGTACCACATTATTGATGGGCTCCGTAATGAAACAAGGGAGACCCTAGGGATGTATGCCCAAGGTCAACTATATAAGCTATGAACCCACCAAATACAAGAGCTTATTAAGTAGATAGCAAAAGAAGAAGGAGAAATGGCTAAATGGGAGAATGTTGAAAAATATCAACAAGACAAAAATCTGAACCTAGAGAAGGTCCATAACCATAAAGAGGAAAAATTAGCTCACCTTGAGGAAGTGTAACCATCTCTACCTTTGCCAATGCAACAATCACTAGATGAAGTTGAGGCAAAGATCAATAAGATGATAGAATGGATACATAAAAATGTGGAGAATATGCCCATGTTATTGGAGATAGAGTTATGATGAACCAAGAAATAGGATAGAACACCACTAGACAATCAAACAGAAGGGTTGAAGAGAATAAGAACTTAACTGCCAATCATACATATCAATGTAATATTTTCTTGTACAATCACCCTAAGCCCCAATTCCAAATCTTGGCACATTTATGGGAGCATTGGGAAAGAGTGTTACATCCAAAGTTCATACAGAAAAACTATGTTTGATCATAGTGGCAACAATCCTAGTCATGGGGGAGGCCACCCCCAAACTAGTTACACCCTTTGTACCATCTGAACCCAAATACTTATCAAGTCCAACATCCTATTTTTCCAACTAGGTCAACATCCTCTATCTCACCACATTATTACTATTCTCCTCAATACTATCAACCCATATCCTCTCTGACAAGGTTTCCACCTCATGTACCTTACACTTTTCCTCAACAACAATATTCTCATCCTTCACCTCCTTCTACATCATCACCAATTTTACCTGAAGGGTTTGCACCACAGCATCAACCTATGAATGTTACTTGTGCTACTACTAAAAAGAGCAGTGGAAACCCACCACACCAAAGGTGTCCCTTCTTTAGATGTGACTATCGAAAGAGACACCTTAGTTCCAAAACCACTGCATCCTCCAACTCAACACAAGTTCAACACTGTGGTGCATCTTCCTTTTCGAACCCAACACCTCGTGTTACCTTATCAAGGCCACCACTAAATACTCCAACAACCATGGGGCCCAATGAATATAGCCACATGGGGAGACATGTTGATCCTTGCATACCATCTTACGGTCACAAGTACCATAGTGGGCCAACCCCTTATAAATTAACCACATCTTATAACTTGCCTCACTATGTCAACTCTAATCAAGTGTGTGAACCCCAATGGGGTAAGTATGACCAAGTCCCAATGTTTCTAGCATGCAAGGATCCTAACCTTCCATTTATTAATTCTAGCCATGCTCAATCGTTTAGCTATTGGGGGGGTGGGGGGGCGGGTATCCTCCATTCTAACAACATAGAATTAATAAATGTTTTTCTGTTTCTTTAATTTTTCAACTTTTTGTTTTTCAATTTTTTAGCTTTTAATTTATTTCTTTATCTTTCTATCTTTTTATATTTTTATGAGTAATCACATCTATGAATAAAGCACTCATGTGACTCATTGGTTGAGGTGTTGTTCTCTGCTATCAAGTCTCAGGTGACTAATTACTTGAACAATGAACCCACAACATCCACCTACTCTTTCCATTAATAAGAGGATATACCCTNCGATTAATCAAAAGGCACTCAATCAAGGAAACTCAATGCTATTTTAGGGGGTCCCTATGGAGAGACATGCACCCATGCCTGAAGGTAGGTAGCTTCTTTGGCTTAAGCATTCATTCAAAAAAAAAAAAAACCAAAAAAAAAAAAAAACCAGAAGATGAGTGCCATAAAGCAAAATCACTCCTCCCTTGTATGAAACATCAACTGATTGTATGCTTGGCCATCATGATGCTCTTATTATTGTTTATCATTGGGAAAAAACAATGCAACGTCACTGATTAAAGGAATGGACTTGGTCCTAAGTTTTGAGCAATAGGTTAATGATACATTAATCATGCCTTACACTAAGGATTCATTGTGCCATAGGCTAGTTACCTCATGTTCCAATCTCTACAATCTCTTCTATAGTTCACCTCATCTCACTATTCATGAATTTGTGACTCGTGTCTTCTGTAGCATTGAATTCATATCTCATCACAGTGGTATCTACATGTGTGTGTTTTGTGGAACTGGTGTGGATTACATTTAACCCTTCTAGTGCCTACAGACATTTTAAGGTGTGGTTACGCAATGGCATTATAGGTTGGAACCTGCTTTAGGGAGGACCCAGTTGTGTAACCCTTGTAATCTACACTTACAACACATCACCATCACATCATTTTATACCCTCCAAGAATTACAATACTCTTTCCCTCATTATCCTTTTGGTTCAAAAGTTCCTATGAATTGATACATGTCCTTTCTCTTGATCTGATTCATGCATTTCATTGCCAAATTCTACACCATTATATTTTTTGTGCCTTTAGGACTATTTAATATTACCCTAGGCCTTTTACATGAACTTCAAGTCCTTCATTTTTGAGTTTAGAATTTCAAAAATTTATCAATTTTTCTAAATACCCTACTTTAAATAGGCTGCAATATCACATATGCGATATCGTGTCTGATGCGATATTGGGGTTGTGCTATCACATACGCGATATCGCATCACACAAAACTATATATATGGACCACCCCACCCACATCAACATCATTTTCAACTCTTCACGTGGGGGAATTTTTCAAATTTTCTTCTACGACTTGCAACTTGTGCACCTCTTGTTCCAATAGCCATAACTCGCTCACTAGTGCTCCGATTCTTATTCTGAAAGAACCTAGTTGAACCTAGAGTGTTCGGCATAGTCATGGGGGAGGGGTACAATCCAAATTATGTAGAAATTTTTTGAAATTTTTCATCATCCAAAGGATATTATAAGGGGTAATTAATTACAAAAAATGATGATAAACATGTGCCAAAAACAATCTTATCTCCTCATCTACACCAAGAAATTAAATTTTAAAGCCATCTAATCATATTAAGAGGTCTAATATTAAAAATTTTAGGGGACATTTTCACAAGATTTTCTAACTTTGGATCACATGAAATAAGAAACAAATTTATTAAGGTAGAAGTAAGGTATAACTTAAATTTTATAAACAACCTTACTAATGGTCAGCCTCGTGTGATTGCAGATGGTCCCTAAATGTGAAAAATAAGAAGGATCCTCTCAAGGTGTGTCCAAGCGACCTAGGAGAGGTAGAGGACAAGCGTCTCCCAAACAATGTGCAGAGCAAGAGGCACAATCATTTAGCATCCATCAAGAGATTTTTGCTACTGTGCAGTCGGGACAGGTGGAAAGAGGAGCTGCTGAAGTTCCTGAATAAGGACAACACCTCACATTGTCCCTGAAGTGTGTCTAGGCTATCCAACAAAGGTCCATGTTGGCAGCTGTGATTTTGGAATTAAACTTTGGACCTTTTATAGAATTTGCTCCTAAGGCTATTAGGGACGAACTCAAAGAGTCTCCATTATGTCCTATCCTCTCTAAAAATGGTGCCTGGTACTTAGGAGAAATGTACCAATTTTGGCACAATAAGGAAGAAGGTATCATAGTTGACATTTGTGGTGTGTTTGTAGATTTTTTCATCAAGGACATCTCAAAATTGTTGAACCTTCAAAATACAGGGCTAGAAGTTGCTCACCTATCCACTCGCTCTGATGCTAATGCATGAAGAGTTTGGTTGGATAGGGCACACGGTAAAGAGGACAAGACATATGGAGAGTTAACACTGGAAGAAAGGATATACTTCAATATTGGCACTTATCACATCTTCCCCACAAGAGGATTAAAAAGAATCTCAATGTATGCGACAAGAGGAAGTGTGATATTGATGGAAAAGGATAATGCTAACCTTCCTCATCAATATCTCATGGAGATCTTGAGGTGGTTTGAAGAATGCAAAATAGGAAAGTTCATGTTACCCTTCTTTTGTCTCATCAGGAAGCTGTGCAAACATGCTGGTATTCTAGGGTACACCAATGATGTTCCCAAAAGAGCCCAAAATGCTTTGTTTTCTAAACTACTAAAGCCAGTAGCCCCAAGGAAAAAGTGCTGGTGAGACACTGGAGTCAGAGCAAGAATAAACGGTGGGACCCACTCCAACAAAAACTACAGGGCCTAGCCAACTCCCAAGCATAGGGCCTAGTCAACAA
Source organism: Gnetum montanum (assembly GCA_015680685.1). NCBI lineage: Eukaryota > Viridiplantae > Streptophyta > Gnetopsida > Gnetales > Gnetaceae > Gnetum > Gnetum montanum. Next base: position 49,583 of record MNCI01006236.1, read on the forward strand.
CAAGCAAGGCCCATCATGAGGCAGCGAGACCAACGATCACCACCATTGTGGGATTATTGACCATCGATGAGCCATCTTAGGGCCATCGCTGAGATGGTCAGTTGGGGAAGTCATGATGATGCTAATCTCTTTTGCATCATCGATGACATTCTATAGCCCATAGTTTCCATTGATCATGCATAGGTCAAGCTGTCCATTCAAATAGGATGAGGGGAGAATCATTAGTTACAATAGATTTTAGGAAACACTGCATCTTTCCAAGCGCAATTGGAAATGGGTGAAGGGGCCTTAGTGGTGGTCATGCAACACCAAGATGTAGTAGGAGTCGCAGAAATGGTCATGGATCACATCAAAGAATCTTTCAACATCCCTGTTGTTCTATCGACAAATTTCATTGGAGCATGAGATGCTCAAACTCTAGCCAGTCCCTCAATGACTCCTACGGAGCATGAGGATGTCCTTGATCGATTACTATAGATAGGACAAGTAATAATGTCCTTGTTTGACATCCCACAAGATGTCATAGTAGAAAAATCAGACCTCATCTCCACCAAAAAAAAGCTAGTCATGGCATAGATCAAGGCTAAGCACGAGGAAGCGGAGTTGGAAAGCCTCCAAGAAAGGATCGCTACCTTGCAAGATGCATAGTAGGACCCATCTTAATTCATTCTCATAGACTTGCTGGACATCTTTAGGATAGAGTAGCTTAATAAATTATTGGTGGATAATAAAAGAATAGTGAAGGAGGAGGAGAAGGCTGACTGGGATTCTTCCAAGGCACAAGTGAAAACATACACCCATGCCAAAGCACTCAAGGCCTTACAGGAAGACAATAAACAGGTCACCGTTGATAATATTTGGTTGATCACTATGGAGAAATAGAAGAATGTTCTTGAGAAAAACTTTTAGCAATTACGGGAATAGTTGGTTAGGGTCAACCAAGAGATGAATTGTTTGGCCAGAGAGAATTGAACCCTCTTAATGGAGGAGGTATGTGCAATTCGTTAGAAGATGGCCATTGAAATAAGCGTGTGGAAACATGAGGCCAAGTAGCATGAAAAGTTAAAGGAGCACTTTAGAGACTAGGTGGTGATGTACAAGCAAGTAATAGAAAAGGAGATCCATATGGCCAAGGCCCACATCAACACTTTCAGTGCTCAACTCACTGATTGGCAGGCCATATTGGACACATATGCATTTTCCCACAAAGCAAAGCTTAAAAGCCAAGACCTGCAGATTCAAGATCTCATAGAGTACATGGAATTGACAAACCTGCGATATGCCAATCTAGCCATGTTGAGAGTAGGATGTTTAAGAACAAAGCTCAAGAAGTAGGTAGCTACCACCTACGCCAAATATGAAGCAAAATTTGCGGAGCACAAGAAGACGTTGCAGAAGATAGAAGTTACAAATTCTAAACTAGAGGTGGTTAAGACTAGGTACCAAGGCTAGAAAGATGTCATAGCGGACTTGGCTTGATGCCTTATAGATTTTCAAGAGTACGGGGACAAAGCTAAAGCCTATGAGGAGGAATGATGGTTATTTTTAGCCTAGTACGTCAAAGTAAATAAGATGTTCCCACAACTACCATGTCCATGGGAGGTGCTGACTACATCAAATGTTGGAGCATTAGCATGGATAGCACAAGATCCCCAAACTGAAGAAGAAAACCTCTAGGAACTCCTTCAGAGCCATTAAATCCCAAAGCCTGGAGCATAAGGCAAAGGGAAGTAACCCATGGAGGAGCCATTGCCATCTAGAACTACATGAGTTCCACAAAATTTTGTAATTTTGTATTCTTTTTTGTATCTATTCCAATTTTGTTCTATTCAATTATTCACTATGGCATGAATAAATTCCTAGATAGTCAATAATCCCATACCTCTTTATTGTGTAATCAATGGAGCTTGTTCTCATTTTGTTTGAATTGAGGATGAGTTTTCATTTATTCATGGGGTTATGATGAATTGTGATTCATTTGGCCTTGATATCGCAATTGTGATGTCGCGTACATGATATTGGGTACACGATATCGCAACCTGGCTCATGATATCGGATGCACAATATCATGACTCCTATGTGCGCCTATAAATACACATGTAGGTGCAAGGAGTAAAGGAGGTCAGTCTAGTGTTAGAGTAGAGTCTTTTTGTCATTTTTTCCTCTCAACCCTCTCTCCCAGTGCATGCTTGCAGTGTGATGATTGTAATTGTATGGCACCTTTATTTGAGTGTGACGTACTTGGAGACGCACATGAACGAAAATAAAGATCAAGATTATTTCATCATTGCAGCATTCACATAGTTTAATCATTTAATTATTATTGTTATTTATTTCTCTCGTAGTTAATATCTCTTCATCCTAAACTCCTTAAATATGGAATGAGTATGACTTAATCATGAGCATTCAAGTGTGACTACTTTGTATGCTAGTAGTGTGCCTAGGCCATGCGCTTGGTAATCCTAGTGGTAGTTGTGCACGAGGTCGAAGATGTATATGGATGATTAAGGGACAAATGCTCATCGCACTTAGGCTAGCTTAGATTCTCTCTCTCCTTTCCTCCTAGCTTAATTAAAGTTATTTTCCATTGCCTCCAGGAGTAGCACTAGGTTAGAAATCACATCATACACCTCACTTTGGACTAAACCATATGTGACAAAGCAAATACTAGTCCAGGTGGGAAGACAGTGAACTGTGATCAATGAGTAACTATCCAGATACCACAACTAGCCCATCTGCAGAGTTTGACTAGAACGTGCCTGAAACACTCATATTCATATGGTTGAGTGTAGTGGTACATCGCCACTCATCAGTCGTTAGCTAAATTTGCCTACAACAATAGCTACCGAGCTAGTTTGAGAGCAGCATCATATAGAAGACCTTGTAGAACTCCCTTGTGTTTGCACACAATCGATAATAGACAGTGTATTATTTTAGATGTTGTAATAAGGATAATAGAGTAGATTAGGAAGATTTGAGAGTGGCTTAAAGTAGCCCAAAATCATTAGGTAAGCTAACAACCTATAAAAGAATGCCTCTTGAGGTTGCAATCAATGACAAGGTGTTCATTTGTGTTTCTCTAGTGAAGGGCTTAATGTGTTTTAGTAGAAAGGGAAAACATGCACCTAATGAAATTTCATTGGGTTGTTTAATGTTCTTCAGTGTGTAGGAGACATGATTTATTGGATTAGTTTGCCTCCATAGCTTTCAAGCATGGAGATGTTTCACATCTCCATGCTTCAAAGTACATCCCTATTATTAGTCATGTAATTGATTAGTATGAGGTGCAGCTTTAGGCTAATACCTTGTATGTAGAATGTACTATTAGGATTATGGACTAGATGCAGTGGTGGTTGTGCAATAAGGTAGTTTCCAAAGTGAAGGTATTATAGACCCATCAGGATTCTCAAGAAACCACTTGGGAGCTTAAGGCTAATATATGTTTTTTCCATGTTGAAATCTTCCAAGAGGAAGATTCTTATGGGAGGATGTAACAACCCACATATTTGGATACTATTTCTCTCCTTTGAATTTTGTGTCTTAATGGTGCATGAGTATTGTAGCTTAGTGTATTTTATATTTTATGAATTTTGATATTGTTGCCTTATGAGATTTGAGGTATGCATGAATTAATTTAATTATGCATTTCTTTCAGTATTTATGGTTTATGTAATTCAATCCAAAATGCACTAATCTCATTGATGAGTCTGGTAGGATTTCATGGAGATTTAGGTAGGAGCATGGCATGGTTGGCATTGGCAGATTTATGTGGCATATATGTATGTAATTTAATTATACTTTATATTTAATTTAGATTGCTTTGTGTGGCTAAGTTAGACATTTTTGGTATGTGTGATTTTTTTATGTTTATGTTTCTTTATAAATTATGTTTGACTGGGAAAGTTATGTGAGTTGTGATAATGATTAATGAAATTATTTTTTTAGTATAACTTCTATTATAGTAACTAGACTTATTTCCTCTACATAACTATTTGATAACCTTTCATTTGATTTCCACAACTTCTGCAATCCACACACCTTAACATTTTCTATAAATGAGGTAAAGAGGTGCTACTAGAATTTGGAGCTCGTGGAGGTGCTAGTGGATTCTGGTTTGGTTGTGCCATTAGTAGATTCATTGTTGTTTTTTACCCTTTTGTATGGATTTTTGTACATATTTGAGTAGAATGTTTTTGTTATTTTGGTTCAATGTGCACATGCAATAAGGTTAGGTATTGATTGATTTGTGTTGAGTTGAGTTTTCTTGTTATTTCAGTTCCTTAGATTTGTCCACATCCAACAAGGTTGAATATTGATTAATTTGTGTAGAATTACATGAATCTTGCTAGAATTATAAGAATTTTGGTTTGGAAAAAATGGGATTTTTCTTTTTACATGTAAATTATGTCAACTTTGATGTTTTATTTGCTATGTAAATTTTGATGTTTCATTTGCTATTTTGTCTAGCTGTACTTTCTTTTCCTTCACTTGGGGTTTCAATGGCATAGAAGATTCATTTGGTAGATTCAATGGTGATCAATAAAATGTTTATATATTTTTCATATTTTCATGTTAGGTCTAATCTATGGCTTTCTAACATCCTCATGAAATTCTCTACAATTTAAAAAAAAAAGAACCCAAAAATTCATAATATAATTTGAGTTATTAGCTAATCCTTCTGACTTACCTAAAAAAATAGAAAATTTCATAGCACACATTTAGAATACTATATCTCTCATTAAACAAATAATCTCAAACTAAGATGTCTTTTGTCTAATCTACTTTATAATATCTTTTAGATCCAAGAAGAAGCACTTTAAAAAGTTATCTTATAACCAAGCTATAATTTTATTTCTCTTTGCTATTTGGAATCACATTAAATTTGCTAGCATAAATTTAAAAGCTTGTATCTCTTGGCCTATAGAAAATCCTGATTTGAATTTTATTTGCATATGTTGATTGATTTTAGCTTTAAAATCATTTTGGAATTAAGTGAAAAGGTTATAATATCTCTAAGTTATGGTTAGTTTACCATTGATCACTTTTTCTTTCCTTGTTTTGGGTTGACTCATAAGCATAAATTCATAGCTTAATATCTCTCTTTGTAAGATAGATATATATCTAAAATTTTAACAAAGACTAGGTATACATATTATCATTCAAATGAATCATAAATCATTAGCCAATTTGAAATAATGTAAGAGTTTTGCTACTTTTACCAACTGTTATGCATTTAGACTATGACCAGAGCTTCATAGTGATACTATAACAAAGAAAAAAACAAAAGTTGAGTTGTTAATACAAGAGCTGAGTTGCTAAACTCAGAGCTAAGTTGTCAAGATGAGAGTTGAGTTGTCAAAACAAGAGTTGGGATGTGAAAATGAGAGCTACGATGCTAAAGTGAAAGATCTGATGTCGATATGAGAAGACACAAAGTCTCAACTAGGAAAAAATTCTACAAGCCAAAAGAAGATGCTCTGAGATATACCAAGATATCCCAAATGTTAAGGAGATGTTCCAAAACTCAAAGTTTAGTTGTAAGTTAGATGTCGTAATAAAACAACATATGTCCCAACTGAGACATCCCACCTACATGTGGCTAGTTTTCAAAGAGATATTCCAAGCTTGAATAGGACATCCCAACTAGCCATTTCCTAGAAATTGCATGAATTCCAAGGAGGATTTGGAAAGTAATAGAGTATAAAATAAAGTAGATTTCTTGGGAAAAATACAAACACTATTTATTAGAATATTCATTCATTATACTCATCAAGTGAATTATTTTGTTTGTTATTTCTCTATCATTTGTGAATTATTTTTAAGAGCTTTAAAGAAAGGAACTTATAAAGCTTAGATACATTATTTTTTTATTCTTTTTCTCTTTATGTAGCCCTGTGGGGTTGATGTGCTTCTTTCTAGAAGGTACCTTGCGAACTTGTTAGGCTCTTGTAGAGTTGAGTGTATTTCCTCTAAGAAAACACTTTGTGCAGAGCTCACATTATTGTAAAGGATTGTGGGATCCTTGAATCTACAGTTTGAGCTTGCTAGAACCTTCTACAATTGAGTGTGTTTCCTATGAGAAAACACTCCAAGTAGAGCTCAAACTTTGTAAATTTTTTGGTGCCCTTTAAACCACTTTTTTGAAGAAACAAGGTCTTGATGTGTGAAAGGATTATACACTTCAAGTGTGGATGTACCCAAGTTGGAAAATCATATAAATTTTTGTGTAGTTTTGATTGTTTATATTCTTCAAATTAGAGAACTTATCCCCCTTCTAAGTTCTTGATCCTCAAGTAGTATTAGAGCTCAATACTCTTGATTTTTGAGCTTATCATCTTACGAGTGAATGATGAAAGGAGGATCATACACCAACCCACCAATTTTTCATGGAGTTGAATTTATGTGTTAGAAGACTCACACACAAGGATTTCTTATGTACATAAGGTTTGTAGTATGGAAAATCATCTTAGATAGATGCATTCAATGCATTAGTAGCATATTGGACAACAAAGATAAGAAAAGAGGTAACCAATATATGATTTCAAATTTTGATACCTCTTCTATGGAATGCTGGGTATGTGGTGGAAGAGGCCATATGGTCTCTGAATATCCTATTGCTTATAAGTTAGAAGAAAAATAGTCTAGTGAAGAAAGAAGAGCAAAGTACATTGATACAAGTTAGGATGACAAAGATGAAACAAGAAATACAGTCAAAGATTCACATCTTTTGTGTATAGCCTTGGCTAATGAAGAACCCATCAATGATTCAAACTTTGATGATGAAGCTCAAGAAGAAAAGAAGGAAAAAAATATCTACACCAACTAGGATGATGAGTTTAGTTAAGAAGAAACTAATGACCTATCAACAAACTCACATCTCATTTGCATGGCTCTTGCACATGAAGCTCCCATCTTTAATCCTATAGAAGAATTGGAAGAATTTGAATATATACTTGAAGAGAGGTATGATTTATTATGCAATGAAACTGTCTCATTTCAGAGTTTATATATCAAAATGCAAAAGGCCTTAAAACATAAAGAATTAGAAGTTTCTAAACTTAATAAAAAATGCTTACATATTTAAAGGAAAACATAGACCTAAGGGCTAAGAATGAAAAACTAATGTTCTCTTATGAGTAGATTAACAAGGATCTTACAAATTTGAAGCTCATCAATGATAGATTTAGAATATAAAAGGAGACTCTACAAACCATGCTGGGACAAGTAAGAGATCCAAACAAGTAAGACATATTTAAGCATCCTATCAAATTATAAGTATACAATCAAGTTTGAACATGTAGCCAAAATAATAAAAATATGTGTTATTATTGTGGAGAATATGAGCATAATCACTTTCATTTTTATTTATGATTAAGGAAATATAATTTGAATACAAGGTCTTATCAAAAGAAGCCTAGAAAGCATGTCTTGTAGATTACAAAGATCTATAGGCCTAAGGTGAAAAAGTTAGAGGAAGAAGATAGAGACTCAAACAAATATTTTGATGTTAGAAAAGATCATATTCATGCTAGGAAGTTACTCTATGATTAAAGACCTTATCATAATCACCATTAATCATATCCATGCTTAGAGGGAAGCAAGGTAAGTAATGGTAAGTATATAATCTTTATTCCTTGCTAAACTTAGTTTTGATTAGGTTAATTTTATAGTAGTAGGTTATTCAAAGAAAACCTCACTTGATCTTACCAGATGTTGAGTTGCAAATAAAATCATGTAACCATTAATATTTTATGAATATTAAATTGACTTATCTTGAGAAAGGATTAAGGAACAAGAACCAAGTACATATAAGGTAAGATCAGGTAAGTTTGATTGTTACATTATATAGGAATAAGACCATCTCATTGTTATTAAAACATATATTCCTTTTAATCTTCATTACTTATTGAGCTAAAATATGTTGTAGTTACTTCCTTGTGCAATCATAAAGTCAAAATGGGGTTTAAAATTTTTTTATTAGTGATAAAGTCATTTGAGTTGGTTCACTTAAATGTAATTCATGAATCTCTTGAGAAAAGCATAATTTCAAGGGATTTCCTTGTGAACTATCTACTATCTATGATATTTGAATTATGGATACTACTCATGAAAGACATTTTTTTCTACAAGTGTTCACATTTTATCTTAGAATTACTATGCAAATGATTGTTATGCATATGTTGCTACTCCATTCTACATTTGAAAATCAAAAATTCATTTCTACAAGGGGATAATTGATTCTAAATGTCTCAAAGGAAGAATAATATTCTGTCCATAATAGATGAGTTATGAAAAAAGAAGCTTTGTGTTGAACATCCAAAGAAAAATTATTATGTTATACTGATAGCTATGTTAAAAATTTTAGAAATTTATCTTTTGTTGGAGGTACTACTAATTTGAGACTTTAAATTAAAAAGTCCCCATACTTGCTCTTAGCATTGCAATGCAAATCTAGCTCTATAATGCATGGTGGCCAAATTCTATTTAGATAATTTGGAAAATCAAAGATCCATTTGATAATGAAAAAAATGACTTAAGTAATAGGTGCAGTGTTCTCAAAACATTGGGAAGAAGTCTAGCGCATGTGCAAGGAAGCTTGTACCACATTAACAACTTATGTCTTTTAAACCACTGACNTAGTTTGAGATTGTTTAGTTTGAGATACTCATCATGATAAATTATGTAGCCTTGAACATTTGTGTGGTTTTTAGGATCTAAGCCCTTCAAAGAAAAATCTGTTGTTTCTCTCCCTTTAGAGATTAGATCTACTTCTAGTTACTTTTTAATGATGTTTAAAAAGAAGACAAATATGTTGATTAGATACTGGTATAGAGCTTTATTTATTTGTTACTAAAGGATTATTTTATCAAAGATAAATACTTATTTTTAGTACTTAAAGCCTTGAAAATTACATGAAAATATTATTAGATAGTAGGCTTTAATCACTTATGCTTCATACACTATCTTATTGAAGGATGTGTACTCTTTAATGGCTTTGGATCTCTTTTTCATCCTTAGCTAGATATATACATTTACAAATGTTTATACTTTTAATTACTTAATCATATGATATTATGAAATATGCTAACCCATTCTCTCAAGTTTTGGACATCACCAAAAAGGGGGAGATTTTTGACCTTTTGGTATGTTAAAATATTGAAAAATGGAGAATGTGGAAAATGTGTTTGTGTGGTCTACAAGACTAGCAACAAATAAGAGCATGAACAAAAGCAAAACTAAGAGCATGATGAAATTTAGATAATCAAGAGCTTCATAGTGATATTGGAACAAAGAGTAAAAATGAGAGCTAAGTTATTGAGATGAGAGCTAAGTTGTTAAAATGAGAGCTTGGATGTTAAAACAAGAGTTGAGATGCTAAAAAAAGAGTTGGGATCCCAATATTACATGACACAAAGTCTCAACTAGAAAAAAATGTCTAATAGCCAAGTTAAGGTACTTTAGGATCTACTGAGATTTCCCAAACATCAAAGAGATATCATAGAATTCAAAGTGTAGTTTTAGGCTAGATGTTCGAATAAAACAATAGACATCCTAGTCGCTACTAGGACATCCCAGGTAAGACATCCTAGTTTTTACTAGGATGTCCCACCTACATGTAGCTAGTTTTCAAAGAGATGTTCCAAGCTTAAATAGGACATCCCAACTAATCGTTTCCTAGTTATTGCATGACTTCTAAGAAGGATTTGGAAAGTAAAAGGCTATAAAATAAAGTGGAATTTTTGGAAACAATACAAACACTATTAATTTGAATATTCATTATTGTATTCATTAAGTAAATTATTTTATTCCTCATTTCTCTATAATTTGTAAATTATTTTTAATAATTTCAAAATAAGAAACTTGTAAAACTTAATTATACTCTTTCCTTAATTCTTTTTCTCTCTTTATAGCCCTACAGGGTTTATGTGCTTCTTGTGAGCTTATTGGAACCTTGCTAGGTTGAGTGTATTTCTAGCAAGAAAACACTCTATTTAAATCTCAAATCCTTGTAAAGGTTGTGGGATCCTTGAAACCACATTTTGATCATGTTGGGATCTTAGAGGATTGAGTGTCTTTCCTACAAGAAAGCACTTTGAGTAAAGCTCAAACTTGGTAAAGGTTTTGGTGTTCTTTAAATCACATTTTTGAAGAAACATAGTCTAGAGGTGTGCAAGGATTTTACCCTCCAAGTGTGAACACACCCAAGTTAGGAAACCACATAAATTTATGTGTTTTTTTATTGTCTTGGTTATTAGAATTAGGGAACTTATTCAACCCCCCTTCTAAGTCTCAATCCTCATAGGGATATCCGTGGGAAGAATTATTTACAAGATGGTAGAACTAATAGGGTCATCTTGATTAAATTCCATAATTTTCACTATTTTTGAGGTCTTGGATCATTTGGAAGGCCTGATCAATGCCATGGGGCATACTTGTAGGTTGGGGGTGTTTGAACTAATGGTTGCAGAAGAAATTGAATGGCTTTAGGTTATGTAATGGACATTGATATAGACGAGAGAGGTTGGGTGATAATGATCACAAGAGGATTAACTAGCAAGAAGGAGGTTTGGGTTCAAACATGCATGAAAAAGGGAATAAAGGAGATGTGAGGGCCTTAAGAAGCCTGGCATCTTCAAGAGGGATCCATTGGGCTGGAGAAAAAAAGTGATGTAAAGGATACCACTTGCAATGATTACAAAAAACAAGGTTGAGTTGTCAATTATATTATTGAGAATAAGAATGCAAAATGGGATGTTGACTAAGATTGATGTGCAGCTACAACAGGTGTTGAGGTGAAATTGGTTGAGAACAAGGGAGTAGACTAAGGAACATGATTCATAGAGGATACATGAGGTGTGAGGTTAGGAATGACTGCCTTTAGAACTGATCATTGTAAGAGATCTCCTATAAATGTATCAGGTTCATATTCCATCCCAAACTCATCCTATTCATCTCAGTTTTGGTCTGAGATAATTTTCTAACTCATCTCATTGATGTTTATTAGCTATGTTAGTGATGAGATGCAGATTGCACAAGCCGTGATATCGCGTACGCGATATTGCGTCCGACAAGATATCGCATCCCCTGCGATATCGCGTACGCGATATCGTGGTTCACCACCATATTTATAAATAAGAGGCAACACTCCCCTCATTTCTGATCCTAGGCGTAAAGTAGCGAAGCTCTTGTGGATTGATCACCCTAGAGATAGAATATTTTCCATGTGCCCGCAGTAGGAGTCCCCCAAGTGAACGGTTCTTTATTCGAGCAGCTTTGTACCTGAACGCAAGTTGTGTACGACAATAAAGATGAGCTTTGTGGATAAACCTTGCAGTGCATGGATAGGTTTAATTAATGTTATTTACTACTTTCCTAGTAACGCGGCATGAGTACGACTTGGTTACAAGCGTTGACAAATGTGTACGGCTAGCCAAAGAATCGGCTACTCATTGCAAGTACGTGCGTTACGATTAGCTACTTCGAGCATGTGTGTTATGTGTGGTGATCCCAGTAACGATTAGCATTTGGTAGCCATAGTTGCACAGTTCAGGGTGTGTAC
>MNCI01006236.1:71317-111777 GCA_015680685.1 Gnetum montanum
AAACCTATAAAAACCAACCTCAAACACCATTTTTGGATTTCACACTTTTTCACACTTTGAGCATTGGCATCTTGGCAACTAAGAGCTCTTACAAAAGGAGAGCTTCTTAGATCATCTCAACATGGAACCATTATAGCCTCAAACCTACCTTTGTCCTCTTGAGATTTGTAAACCTTTGACATCCACATTGCACTCCTAGGATCTTCAACTCCCAACATAGAGCATTTAGGCAATCCAACTCCCTTACACTTCTCAACCCCCTAGTAGTAGCCAACAGTGTAGATTTGGAGTAGTAGTAGAGGAGGCTCAATAGCATCAAGAGTGGCAAAACATCTGGATCATGGAGTTGATCACATCTACTTCAACGGACTTTGAACTCCCACCGAAGTGAACCCCCTTACTCTCCTATATGCATTTCTTATACACACCCCTCAAACTCATTCTTTATTTTTTTCAATAAAGTTTAAAGTTTTAGTCTTGTGTTCAATTTGTATTTGCTTTTAATTTTCATATCTACATTCTTTTTTTTGCATTATTCATTTTTCATTTTCTAAGTCCCTAGGTGATCTACCAAATCATCTAGGGTATCCTAAATCCCATTTTCTTAGAGGCCATAGGGATTCAGGGTTGAGGCTCCTGTGTAAAGATTTTCAATTTTCTAGTGATTGAATTTTCTAGTTGCACTAGTTTTTTGGAACTAGAAGAAAGACATCCACCTAATTTTTGTATCAAAATTTGCTTGCCCCATTATCAACATTTCCTTTTAACTCTAAATCTACATTTTTCCTAGCAAAAACCTTGACTACCCAACATTGCACTTATTCCCTTATAATAGAAACTTTAGCATGGAAGTTACAGGTGTTTCGGTGCTTGATTTTCACAATGCTTTCTATAAATTTCCAAGCGAAAGCCAATATTGATAATTCATTATAACCATTTCACCTCTTAGTACTATATTTTCTCAACAAAGTCTACATTCTTGGTTTTAACAACCAAACCTCCATTAACCCCCCCTTTCCATGCTGTGAAACTTGGAAACTTGCCAAAACTATTTTCTTGTGGAAAACATCAAGTTTTCACTTTGGTTCTAAGCCCTCCTTTACCAATGTTGGATAGGATGGCATGAGATATTCCTATCTGATCTTGTTCCTTCCTTTCCCCCTATTGCAGCTAGTGTAGGCCTAGCTAGGAAGCCCAATGTGGATGAGATTTTTTACCACCTTTTTAGTTTACCATTTTTAGCAAAGGGATGTACCTCCCCTTAGCCCCCACTTACTATTGATCATAAGTAACCAATTTTTAGTCATTTTTTTCTTTTAGTCATTTTTGAATTCCACTTGCTAGAATTTTCTCTTTCTTTCAGCTTTTATAACTTGTTCCAAGACATTTTCAACTTCATAAATATATCTTGTCAATAGTCGACTAGGTTGCCCTTCAATTTTTCCAACAACGAGTCCAACTAACAAGACATGAAAATATATGATCCTAAGGAACCTACCATATTCAAATTTAAATAGTGTTTGAGACTTAGGGGGTAGAGTCTTAGGTTCTTGGTGATAAATGATCATTATAACTTTATTTGTACCAAGATCTAGGAAATCATGCTAATTTTGTAAAAAAAAAGTAAAAGACAAGAGAGTTTGAGCTTATACATCACAATGGAATGGAGTATATTTCCTCCCCATATGACCAAATACTCCTCATTGACATCTATGCTAAGATCTTAGCTCACCTGATTGAGATGGATGAAGAGGACTAGAAGGCTACCTCGAATGGATAGATAGAGGAGGAAGATGAATTTAGGATGAAATTTGATCCTAAAAATCTCTTGCTTGTGCTTTTTCAACAAGCCACCCATAAGACAATAGGGCCTATCTCCATCCCCTTTGTCTCTTCCATAGAGCATCTTCCACCACTTTTGCCCCCACCTTACTCAACCATGTTTGATCCTACACTAATCATCGTTGTGCATAAAACAAAATTAGTGTTGTAGTCAATCATAGTTCATTTCTCCATGTCATTTTCCACCCAACCATGATCTGTGTGACCTTTTTCAATACTTGTCACCATCTCCACCTATTAACTAACCAAGTGGGATCTATCATTGGATCCCAAGCAACCCAAGGGTCATACACCCGATCTGCTCCATTTTTGTCTTAGATACTAACACAAACATCTTTCTCTTTATTTGTTCCACCAACCACAACAATAATGCAACCTATTCCATTATTTTTACAACTGATAGCAAGGCCCCAAGCATATCAATAGACATCATAGCCATTTGTCCAAACTCCACAATCGATAGGGGCATCCTAAGGACTAGATCAAGTCTTTTAGATGTTCTAAGACTTGGCCAAAAAATTGCAAAAAATTAAGGCCTCCTCTTCACAATCTGTGAAGATAATGAACTTTTATTAAGATGATTCCATTAGTCCCATAGTCCCATTACTAAATCTTTCCCTTGGTGTCCTTGTTAGCTAATTCACCAAGTACAATGGTGAAGGTGATTTGAATGCCCATTTGATTATCTTCCACTTCAAGTGCTTACTGTTGCAATCATGACCACACACTGTAATAAGAATTTTTTCTATGTCCTTGACTAGGAATGTTCTTAATTGGTATCGTGCCCTACCTAGAGGATCTATATCCTTTCTTGAGGACTTAATAGACCATTTCATTAACTACTTAAAGTATAACTTGAAGCCCAATACTATGCTTGAATAGCTAATGAGGTTAAGTAAGGATTCCTCAAACTAGTGTAGAAGTTCATCCAATGGTGGAATAGTCTACTAAATGAGATCTCACAGCCTATAGCTGAAATCCACCTTTTGATTATATTCAAGGGGGTATTCAACAATTTTATTAAATCTAGGCTATAATACCTTGATCCCTTGTTTGTGAGTTAAGCCTTCTCTTAGATGAAAAACATAGAAGATGTTGTAGAGGCTAGTTATGACCTTGAATATGTGGCATACAAAAATCAACATACATGAAGGAACAAGAAGAGGAATAAGCAGAACAACATGGCAATGGTAGCTATAACCAAAGAAGCCAAAACAACCAACTAGGGGCTAAGGGCCAACCCACCCAAAGCCCCTGCTATCATACAAAATAACCAAAAATCAACCTTTTTGGCCATTGCTTCGACCATAACTAGACCAAACTTTGAGTGGAGGGATGGGATAAAATACACTATTTTGCCTCTAAAGCCATCTACACTCTTAGATCAACTATTGAAGAATGGAAGGATCCAATACAAGTAGATGTCTAAAGTTGCTCATAAAAAACATGAAAGGTTATGTGAGATTGCCAAGGATCCCACTCAAGTAATCAAGGATGACCCCTAGTTGCCCAAGTATTTCAAACTTGACCTCTTCTACCACTACCATCAATTACTTGGTTATGACACTGACTTCTACCTTATGCTAAAGGATGACTCGCAAAAGATGATAGACATGGGTGAGTTGATCCTTGACACATCTAATCCTATCTAGTCATAAAATCAATCTATGTAAGTGTATAAGAACCAAATGAATGCCAATAATAGTGCATACATCATATTGGCATTCAATGTTGATTATAATTAGAAACCTATGAGGGAGCAATTCATGGTTCAGGTATTCCCTCAGGGTGAAAGGGCTTCTACAGCTTCCACTAGCTCAAGATCCCCTTTTGTTATGATAATACCATTGTGAATGTCTCCAAGGAAGCCTTTCATCATTAGGGTACCCTAGCCCAACACAACCTAGCTAGCCTATATAATCGAATAATGACCTTCCATGATGGCCAATGCCATAGCTTCTTTTTTCCATACAACTAATAACAACCAGAAGGCATCAACTAAAGAAAGGAGGAATCCTAAGAAGAAGTTCAATAGAAAATATTACAAGCAACCGAAGTTAGGGAAGGAAGTGGGGTCATTGATGCCCACTCCCATATCCTCATTACCCATGACTTCTAAAACCCAGACTACTTCCACAAGTAAACCATATGAGGACCCTAAAAGCCAAGATAAAAAGAAAGAGAAAATCCATAATAAGCTAAGGCTAGAGTTCACATTTTGGGGTGCATACAGGAAGTAAAGAACACCTATGATGACAAGCCCACAACCAAGAATGAAAGCTTTCTTAATGCGATGAGCAAGTCAAGTAGTCCCTCAAGTAGAAGAACATAACTTTGAGCGTATAAAACATGATCATGACTTCCACTACACATCATGAGATGATAGTCAAGATGTTGACTTCCATTTCCATTAGTGAATACATCCTTACTAATGAGGAATCCATTTATGCAGTTGTGATGACTGGAAATGTCAATGGTTGGAATCACCAAGGGTTCAACGGACACATATCCTTAACCCTACCTTCATGTGAGTGCCTTGCTATAAATGGAGGTGGAGCACCCTAAATGGTCTTGTTAATCAAATAGGAACTTTTCCAATTGTAATAGGTATGGTGGGTACAATTAGGGGGTGGCATGGATAGTCGAAATGCAAGTGCAATCAATGTAAAAGAGTGCTAAGTGTTAAAGCGTTGCTTCACAGTGCTAAGTGTAGTGTGTAGCAATAGAATGGGGGTGAGCAACTAAAATGAGGATGTCAACCCATAAAGACTACTACCCAAGCATAGTACAACATGACAACACATGAAAAAATGCAAAAAGACACAAGAAAAATGCAAGAAAATGCTAGAAATATGAGAGAGAAAAGGAACACCCCCAAATGGAAGTGTAGTTAACTTCAAAACGGTCTTAGCAGGTACACAATGTATAATAGGAACAATGAAAGCATAGTCATAGTCTTGGTGGTGTCAGGTTGTGAATTTTGGTGCTCATTATTATGAATTGTGCCTGCCAGGTTGGCCATCATGATGTAGCATGCAGTGTTTTACAAAGTTGCAATGGAGTTATGATGTACCATGTAGTGCAGGGTTGCAAGAGGATCATGGTATAGCATGTGGTACAAGGTTGCCTCTCTGCCAGCATGGTATGCTTTGGGTCTCATTCACCCACAGAGCTAAGCGCTAAGATGTCAAAATGCCAAATGCCAAATAAAAGTGTGAACTACCCCAACTAGTAAAAAGTGGAAGCCAACCCCCACTTAAAACATTGGGATGTAGGGGTATTTATAGGCTAGGGTTAGTCCAAAATGTGGATCAAGAACCATGTGGTAGTGTGGTAGGTGGGACCATGAGAAAAATTAAAAAAAATTCTAACTCTAGCAACTACCCTTGCCCCATGTTACATGCTGGACATAGGACACTGGCTACTATACTTGTCTCATGTTATGTGTGGGACATGGGACATTGGCTACTACACTTGTCCCATGTTATGTGTGGGGCATGGGACACTGGTTTCTACACTCATTCCATGTTACATGTGGAACACAGGATGCTCCCTGGGGATAGGGCATAACATGGACACTAAGAGGAATCTAGTGAAGATTGTAATCCTTGTTCTTGTTATGCTAGCTACACTCTGGAGTGTAGTAGGAGGGGTTGCCTTAGGAGTTAGAAAATCTACCAAATGCCTATTTCATGTTGAGCTTGCTTGATAGCTTCTTGTCTAACACTTAGGAAATATTGGTGACTGAAACTATGCTATGTTGGAGAGCATAGAAAAGTGTAGCAACCTAGGAGATAGAAATTTTTTTGAATTGTTTCATCCATCCCAAGCAATCCTAATAACTTCTAGCTTAGCACTTGGGAAAATTGGCTATGGAAGTATGTACTACATTGGCTATGCTTTGGAGCATAGTAGGTAGAGTGAGAGCATAGCAGAACACTTAGAAAATTTTTTATGCAGCTATTGTTGACACTTAGAAATATTTGCAAAATAAGCCTTGATGCATGTTATGTTGACTATGCTGGGAAGCGTAGCACCATCACTCAGAAAAAATTTGCCAAGTTTTGATACCTAGAAAAATTTTCCATTTGAAGTGCTAAAGCCCGAAATTGGTGGTGTTTCATTGGACCCTCTTTGTTGACATCTGGAGGAGTGGCCCAAAAGATGTTGACAAAGAATACGAAACACCACAATGAGCACAAAACCAACACTGCTTGTTAGTGCCTTGTTAAACAATGCTTCACAACACTCGAGAGTGCTAAGGGAATAAAATATGCTAGGTAATAGGTTAAGGAGATGGAACAAGGTAACAAGTGGAAAAAATTCTCATTGTGCATGCGGTTGTAGGATGCGGCATCATGATGGATTATTGCCAAATTGTGATCCCTCCTTGAAATGTTTGTAAGGGAGTCACATATATCAATGGCTTACCTTTGAAACTTGACCTCTAGTGAGAGTGCTTGTGAGATGGTTAATTCAAGGTTAAACTAGTTGCAAAACAAAAACTTTGCTATTTTTTACTTAGGAACTTGTTTGATCTCATTTTTTAATTTTTTTTTATTCTCTCTCTCTCTCTCTCTCTCTTTCTCTCTCTCTCTCTATCTCTCTCTCTTTGAGATTAGAAGATGTTTTGTTGCTAGGTAGACTACATGTTACCCAAAAAAGTTTGTTTAGAGGCAACCCCATCCCATTTGTAGGATAGGTGTTTCTTCCTTAGGATGAGTTGCATTACATCCACTTGGGCTTTGACCAACCCACAAAGGCTCCCCATGGGACATGTTGCATTTCGCCTATTATAGTTTCTATAGTTGACTGACAAAAGGATGCCATGTGCATCAGAGAGGTTTGTAGGAAATGCAGGGAAATGTAAGGTGAAGGGGTAAATGCAAATAAGCTATAATGGGGTAAAATTTATGTGCACTCTTAAGTAACTTGATGAGCCAAAGTAGACACATCATAGTAGTGTGGTGACCTATCACCACAATGAAATGCACTCTTGAAAAACCATCCTACAAATGCAACATAGAGAAAATAAGAAAAACAAGCACATCATGTGAGATGAAAGTGAACTCCTATTTGTAGGGGCATTGGAAGGGCCACGAATGCTATGTTAGTTGTAGTTGCATGTAGTGTCCAAAGTAGGAAGGCCAGTGTAAGCATCGATGGTGACAGGTTACAAAAGCTCTAGCAACCACACTAGAAGGGAGCATCCAAGTGGCTAAAAGCATTACTGATGCAGGTGCTCAGGAGTCCTCACCAAGGGCAAGAGCTAGGAACCCTAGCAACATGATGAGGAGATATGGTGCTAGATGCTATTCCAAGCCTATGCAATGGTGAGGGCCAGAGGATGGTAGTGCTATGGCTATGCCATAGTATCATTGGTTCCCTACCAAATGATGTTAATGGTGAGAGCTTTGACCAAGATGACTAGTGATGGTGATGGTAACTCTAGAAGTTTAGCAAGATGCTTGAAGACATCTCTAGAGGATTAGCAAGATGCTAAGGTTAGTGACACTACAAATGTTTCAAAGGATTTTTCCTTGACGATGTGAACTTCATTCTGGAACTGCAACATCCCATTCCACCCTACCCAAGAGGTGTGGGTAGGTGATGGAGTGTTGGAAGTGTTCCTACTCACTTGTTCACAGAATTATGTTTGTTGACCTGCATCAGTAATGCTTTTAGCCACTTGGATCAGTAATTCTTTGCTAGTTTAAGGTCCTAGCAAACCGTGAACCTAGTTTAAGGTTTTGGTAGACCATGATGTGCTAGTGTATAATCCTAGTAGACTACTATGTGCTAGTTTAACATCATAGCAGATGGTGGATTGCCATTTTAAGATCATAGTGGACCATGCTATGGGTTCTAGTTTAATGTCTTGGCCCAAGGACATTCTATGCTAGTTTAACATCATAGTGGATGTTTGCTTACCTTGTTTGTGTGGGTTGTGATGCTACATGTGTAGTCATGCAGTGTGCCTACAAGATCTTGCAAAAATCAACCAAAAAAACAACATCAAGAAGCACCTATTGTAAAAAAAGTTAAAATACACAAATGAAAGGAAAGTAATGCAAAAAGTGATAGTTTTAGGCCATTCTAGGCAATGGGCTAGTTTAAGGACTTTTTAGGCCATGTGTTTTTGTAGTTCTATTGTTTTCATTATTTTTGTTTTTGATGTTTTTCAAATGTAATGTGTAAGCTAAGTGGATGAATGCGTAAACAAAGTAGAAATTTGTAAACAAAACAAAATGTGTGATCTAAGTGAGCAAGCAAAATGTAAATGTATAGAATAGTATGATGAAAATGAAAGTAAAAAATGCCTAACAAGTGGAGCAAGGGGTAGGCAAGCACTTAGCACATCTTTAACCAAGGGAGTGCCTTGATTGGGTAGTTGTTTCTTAATTTAGTTTGGATTATGGGACACATAGGGCTTAGGATCCTTTGGGAGGCTATTGGCTTCAACCACTCATTTAGGTGTGTTAGCCCTAGGCGTTATGTTGGTTGCTTCAGGTGTACTACCAAGAAACTCCACCTTCAATACTTGCTCCATGTTTATGTTGTGAATAGCCAGAGGGGAGGCATTATCACCATGGATGATAAGTTGACCACATTCATATGGAAGGTGGACTTCTTGGTAGATGGGAGAGGAGACAACCCATAGTTGGGCTATCCAAGGGCTACCCAGGATTAGGTGGAAGCCTGGCATCTCTTCTATGATAGTGAAATCTACGCTAGTGGGGAATTGCTCTCCTACCATGCAGGCTAAGTTGATTATACCCCTAATGGTGACATGTGATCTATTAAAGGATTTTAGACATGCAGTTTTGGTTGGCCTGATTTTGTCTACTAGGCCTAGCTTATCGATGATAGAGTACCGGACTATGTTTATTACTACACCATCATCAACATGTACTCTGCAAATGGTGCACTACCCAACATATATGATAATGGATAATGGAGTTGTAGTAACCTTTCATCACTCAGGGTTGATCTTGATTGCATCATCACAAAATGCTAGGAATGTTGAACTCGATTCCTATGGTGAAGAAGGAAACATCATTGCATGGATGAATGTCTCATATGCAAGGATGTCCTCTGTAATAGGAATGGGGGCCAACATCTAGGCCAATGTTTGGTAGTGAGTAGATGAGGTCGTGAATAGGTTGTATAAGCTCAATGTTGTATTCTTTTTCTTAAGCATTTGTTTCACCTAGGCTAGTGCAGCTGCGAAGTCCTTGTCATTGGTTGTTTTGTTGGCCTTGACTTCCTCCATGTGGCTTGAGAGAAAAATATCTCATGGAGGGGACTTGGGCTTAGGTTTGTTGGCCTTCTTGGGGGAAAGGGCCCCAATGTTCAGTTGTTGCTTGTTGGTTATGGCCTTTGCTTCAGCCATGGGAGTTGCAAGGCATTTGTTCATCCTCTTGCATTACCATTTGGTAGGCCTACCTAGGTTGTTAGTGGTGTTAGCCCTCAAAGGAGGAGGAATTAAGATGTTTCTCACTATTGGGCTTTAGGTAGGTGAGGGGCCATCATATTGTGATACCCTTGTGATAAATGATGATTTAGGAGTTATTGTAGGGCCAACTTGTTGTGGCACATTGATGACTTGCTTAGCAATTATTATTACTACATCATGCTGGTTTAACATCTTAGCATATGATTGGTTTGGTTGCCAGTTTAACATCTTAGCAGATGATTGTTGCAGGACCTTGTCCACAAAGGATGTTGTGGGTGCTCGAGGTGGCACTTTGATAACAAAGGAGTACCTCTTGCTTGTGGAGGTTGAGGGGATCCTTGCCTTGCTTGGAGACAAATGGATCAAAAAAGGTTGTTGCGTAGGTTTAGACTTGCCTCCTACATTGATTGAGTTTATGATGTAGGAGGCATCATCTGTGTTAGATTGGCTTGCTACATTGAGCACCACTTGGTTCCATTATATCATTTTTTGCAAGTCATCCTATAAAGCATGACAGTTGTTCATTCTATGACTAGACAATTGGTGGTAATGACAGTATTGGTCTAGTTGAAAATGTTGTGGGACCGAGGGCTCATTCGGTATTGATGAGGTGGGGTTACTTAGTCGTTCGTAGTACTTATCATATTTTTGGTGGAAAATCTCTAATACGTGTTTGTATTAGATTCTCTTGACTTTTAGGAGTTGCTCCAACAATTTAGAGGGTTCCATCAATAGTGGTGTATACTTTGAGCGATCCTTGTGCTCAAACATGGACCTTGGTGTGGCCCCTATCGATGTAGATGAGTTCGCACTAGAGTTGGTGGCTTTGTGAGCTGGGGCCTTAGGTTGCTTAGCCATTGGGCCTTGGTTGGTTACTTTTGCACTTGTGGCCAATATTTCCCTATTGCATTTTTCTTATGCACATTTTGATTTCTGTAGGCTGCATAGGTTGGGTCATTACTAGCTTGCATTACCTCCTTTATGCCTTTCATTTGGGAAATTTCTTGCCTAAGAGATTTTAGGGCTAGGTAATATAGTTTGGACTTGATGAAGTTTTTCACTCCATCTTTGAATATGTCTAGTAGGTGCATCTTTGCTACAGATTCATGCATTTTGCTTAATGTAGCAGTCTAGTGTTGGAGAAATCTTGGAACTGGCTCTAGGGGTTCCTACTTGACTTGGATGATCTGGTTAATGGTTGCTTCAAGATTTACGTTGTACCTAAAGTGTGTGAAAACCTAGCTTATGAGATCCTCCAAAGAAGAGATTAAGGCCTTGGGTAGTNCTATGAGATCCTCCAAAGAAGAGATTAAGGCCTTGGGTAGTGCATGATACTTATCTAAGGCCTTCTTAGTGAGTGACATGGGGAACATACCCATGATGGCATGTGGCCAGGCTTGAAGGAGTAGGCACTTATATCGAAATGTGACCAAGCATGCATTGGGATTCCCTTCACCATTGTACTTGATGAGTTGAGGTAGTTAGATCCCAGTTGGGAGAGTTAGAGGTGGTACTATAGGACTTATGGGATCATCTTGGTAGAAGTCCACCACCTTGATAGTGTCAAAATAAGGAATATTTGAGTTGGTTGATCACCTCTATCAAAATTTGGATTAGCTAGAATGCCTTATCTAAGCCTGGGGATGTGCCAGCTAGTTATATTGGTTGGGCATGCATTGGTTGTATAGCATAGGGTTGAATTGTTGGTTGTGAAGTTTGCTAGTTTAATGTCATAGCATATGAATTTAGTTGATGTGTCAGCTAAGGGATAGGTGTCGTAACTAAGGTGGGCCACACACAAGTGGGTTGGATGGACATCGTGGGCATCGATGAGACAAGTGGGATGTGGAATGCCTAAATCATCTAGGGCTGGGAGGTGGCCCCTGCATGAGCATAGGGTTGGGAAAATGCAATGGTAGCTTTCAAGAAAGGTTGAATTGACATGGTTACCATCTTAGAGAGGATGGATGGACTAAATTAAGGAGGGGCTGTACTAGGGAGTGGTTTTGGAAGATGGTGTAGAGGTGGCCCTCATGTTTAGAGCGGGCCTCAAACTCATCTTCTTCCTCCTATGAGGCTTCCTTATAAGTTGTTCCTGCATCATGCTCGTTTGCATAGATAAGTTGGGACAACAACTTGTGGTAGGATCCCATGAGTGGGATTATGTTGAACAAGGTAGGGTTGTACTCTCATTCATCCTGATGGACTCATTCATAATCTTTTTTTTCCTCTAGGTTGAGGGGATCCACTGGTAATCCTACTTGGATTTTGGCACAAACAAAATTGTATTATTCATGCCTTAGCGCAGCATGCTTTGGGTGGATTGTGATGTCAAATGTTTTAGACACTGATGTGGAAGGTTGATATGGATTCACGTTCATAGATTGGGTTGTGAGAGCCATTGTTTGCAAAAAATGGCTTTTGAAAATTGCAAAAAAATGATTAAGTCTACTAGTAGCAAAAAAAAATTGCTAAGTATAAAATTGTAGAAAAATAGCTAAGTATGGAAACTGCAAAAAAAAATTGACTAAGTGTAAAACTGAAAAAATTTGGCTAAGTATGAAAATGAAAAAATAAAATGCTAAGTATGAAAATGCAAAATGAATGCTAAGTATGAAAGCTTCTGAAAATGACTAACTCTAGTGTTATGCTTACTATGCTAGAGCTTGCTACGCTTTGAGAACTTGTTACACTCTCCAAAGCATCTAGAGTTTTGGTTAAGTGCCAATCAAAAAAGGTAGAAGGAAATGGCAATGCCCTCCTTCTAGCGCCAAAAAATATGATGACTAAAAACATTGGTGACTGGAATCACCAAGGGATCAAATGACACATAGCCTTAACCTTGCCTCTATGCAAGGGCCTTGTTGGAAATGGAGGCAAAGCACCCTAAATAGTCTTGTCGATTGAATAGGGACTTTGCTAATTGCAACTAGGATGGTGGGTATAACTAAGGGGTGGTGTGGTTAGCTAAAATGCAAGTGAAAATAGCATGAAATGATGTCAAGTGTCAAAGCGATGCTTCACAATGCTAAGTGTAGAGCATAACAACAAAATGGAGGCAAGCATAGTCAAGGGTTTCAACTAAAATGAGGGTATCAACCCATAGACACTACTTCTCAAGCATAGTACAACATGACGATGCATGAAAAAATGTGAAAGGATACAAAAAGAAATATAAGAAAATACTAGAAATGGAAGAGAAAAATGGAACACTACCTCAAATGGAAGCATAGTTAACTCCAAAAGGATCTTAGAAGGTATATAGTGTATAATAGGCATAGTGGAAGCATAGTCATAGTCTTAGTGATGTTAGGCCATGAAGTGTGACACTCACTATAATGAATTGTGCCTATTGGTTTGGCCACCATGGTGTAGCATGTGGTGTTTGGTAGAGCTACAATGGAGCTACAATGTACTATGCAATGCAAGGTTGCCATGGTGTCACGGTGTACTGTGTAGTGTAGGGTTGCCTATCTACCGATATGGTGTGCTTTGGATCTCATTTGTCCATGGAGCTAAGTGTCGAGATGCCAAAATGCCAAATGCCAAATAAAACTGCCAACTACCCCAACTAGTCAAAAATGGAAGCCAACCCCCATTTAAAACATTGGGGTATAGGGGTATTTATAGGGCTAGGGTTAGCCCAAAATGAAAATGAAGTGCCATGTGGTAGTGTGGTAGGTGAGACCATGAAAAGTTTTTTAAAAATTCTCTAATTCCAAAGGTGACCAGAAAAAGTTCAAAGAATTTCTAAATATGGTTACTAATCACATCCCATGTTATGTGTGGGACATGAGACACTACTTGATACGCTCAACCCATGTTACGTGTAGGACACAAAACACTAGTTTCTATGCTCATCCTATGTTATGTGTGGGACATAGGAAACTGGCTACTACACTTATTCCATGTTACTTGTAGAACACAGGATGCTCCCCAAGGATAGGTCATAGCATGGACACTTAGAAGAATCTAGTGAAGACTATAATCCTTCTTCTTGTTTCACTAGCTATGCTCTAGAGCATAGTAGGAGGGGTTGCCTTAGGAGTTAGAAAATTTTCCAAATGCCTCTTTCATGTTGAGCTAGCTTGACAACTTCTTGTTTAATACTTAGGAAAAACTAGCCATTGAAATTATGCTATGCTAGCTATGCTAGAGAGCATAGCAACCTAGGAGATAGAAAATTTTCCAAACTATTTCACCTGTCCCAAGTAATCCTGACAACTTCTAGCTTGGCACTTGGGAGAATTGGCTATGGATGTGTGTGCTATGCTGGCTACGCTTTGGAGCATAGTAGGAAAAGTGAGAGCATAGGAGAACACTTAGAAAAATTTTCATGCAATTATTGTTGACCCTTAGAAAATTTTGCAGAACAAGTCATTATGCATGCTACGCTAGCTATGCTAGGGAGTGTGGCACTAGCACTTAGAAAACATTTGCCAAGTTACCTCACTATTTTGAGGATACTTCCAACCATGAGGTTCAGCAACTTGAGAGAGAGGAGAAAGCCAAGAATGAAAATGATGAATAATGAAATGCACTATGGAAAAAACTTCCTTTCAACATCATTAGTGAAGGGGATGGTGAATACAAACTTGTGCAAAATAGACCTTACACATTTCCTAGTCTTTCAAAGATTAGAAAGAATCTACACAAGTGATGTACACCATAACCCTTCTGAGGATCATTGAACTTAGAAGAGGGGGAATGAAGAAGTTCCTCAAATTAAAAATTCATTTAGACCAAGCACATAGACCAAATTTAATGTAGTTTTCCAACGTGGGTAGTTCACACTCAAAGGGTAGTTCGCTAGCACATTTCTAGACTTTGTTGCTCTCAAATGTGATTTGAAGGATACCATACCCTGTACAAGCTCTAAGCTCCACTTTGAAGTGGTTTGATGCAATGAATCCACTCAACCTCATAAGGTCTTACCATGCTTAGAAATGTGGTTTCTAGGATGCCACATCCTTTACAACTTGAGCTTTGCTTTGGAGAGTTGTGGCACTACATTAGCACTCAATCCTATAGGATCCTAACAAGCTCAAGAAAGATGCCTTTCCACAAGAAGCACATCAATCCTACAAGATAACAAAAGAGGAAAACAATTATATGGAATGAATGCAAGTAAGCTTGTTGATCCTTATGCTTTGAGGTACATCTCACTTTGACCTATTACAATAGAAAAACAGATTATACAATGAGGAACAATGACAAGATAATGATGATTACAATGATTACTTGATCATTACACTTGATAGTACATAATTCTTGTAGATTTACCAATGGAATGAAATATTCTTATAGCCAATATGTCTCTAAAATCACCTCAAAATTCATGCAAAAACTATCTAATAATCATTAAAGATGTCTTCCTGCATCAAACCTTCATTCAGGAAATATGTCTTCTCCATAGGAAAGACATCCTTGTGGAGACATCTTCATGAAGATGTATTTATCACTAAAGACATGTCTTGTATTTTCCAAAGACATCTTCGTCTAAGTAATCTTCAATTCAGCCAAGACATCTACTATTTCTTGGAGACATATTTATTGATTTTCCTTCACTTCATCCAAGACGTTTGCTATTTCTTGAAGACATATATTTTTAATTTTCTTTACACTTTGAAATCTTCATTCCTTGTCCTTACTCTTGAAGTCCCACATGCTCCAAGTTCTTGCCCTATAGCCATAACCATACAAGCATCCTTGTGCTTCATTTTTCTTAATGTTTTAACATACAACCATGCCCTTATAACCATGTAATCATATGTACCAATAGCCATGTAGCCTAAATTTTCTTTGTTGACCCATTGTGTATTTTTGTATGCTTTATCTTAATCTTTTATGCATACAGCCTAAGGTTTATTTTCATTTTTATTTTTTATTTGTTAAAGCATTTCTCTTTCTTTATCTTCCTTTTTTTGCATGTTATAAACATCAAAAACCTTATAAAAATTCTAAAACTAGAAAAACCATAAAAACTTTAAAATAGAAAAATGCTAAAAATATTAGTTTCTTTATAATGTAGGTCCACCATGGCCTAAAACTAGCAAAACCTATGGCTTGCTAAGGCTTTAAATAGGCATTGTAGTTTTCTAAGACTCTAAATTGGTACCGTAGTCTACTAAGACTTTAAACTGGCATCATGGCCTACCATGGTATTAAATTGATGATAAATGTATGGTCCACCATGGCCTAAAACTAGGGATAAATGTATGACCCACCATGGCCTAAAAATGGCAACCAACCCTTATCCTATAGCCATTCATAATCTTAGAGTCTAGTTGTTTTCTACATAACCAACATAGCTATTTTCAACATTGTTATTTACAACATTTATAGCCTTAAAACCTTTAAATAGTAAAGTCATTAATAACACATATAGTGAAAAATAAAATTGAAACATAAAATTTAAAAAATTTAAAAATATAAAATATACATAGCCATGACTACACTATGTGGAATAAATATTAAAACAATAGACTCTAAGTGTCAAACTATCCACAATTCAAATGTTTGCCAACATTGGCCATATAACATGAAAGCTAAAATAAAATCAACAAGTGTTGTTACATCAAGTGTCTAATGGTGCCAAGGGGGAATCTAGAAGAGGAGATGGTTGATCATTATCAGCACCATCACTATTGAGGTTGATCATGTCACCTAATGCTTGTGACATGACAACATATAATCAATCAGTCATCAATAGTAAAAACTATAACTCAAATAAATCCAAAATTAAAATTCAAAAGATAAAATCCATCAAACCTACAGGGAATCCAATTCCATGAATTCTAGGGGAATATGTTAAAGACTAGTCTCTAGAGATTGGAGAAGTTGTTCTTCTATCATGATGGCCAAATCAACATCCTCAAAATCAATGCTTGTGAGGATGTTTGTCTTGTCCATGCCCATCCATGATGGTGACTTCCATGAGACTATAGCCATAAAGAACTCATTTGCATCCATAGTAACTTGATGAGAAGGGAATTCAACTATTGTGAAAGTGATTTCAAAGAGTTTGCAAGTACTCTCAGCCTAAATACCCTGAATGAACAACTCTATCTTATTCCATTTAATTGTCTCCTTCTTCAACCACTTCAAGTATGCCTCCCAATCAACCTTATACTACCTCTTATGATCTTTTTGTGCTTGGCCCCACTCTAGGACCTAAGCACTATAATCTTTCTAGTATTGGATCTTTTGGAAGATCAAATCCATTTGCATTTTCTACTAGGCTAGCTCTCTAGAAAGGGTCACCTTGTCATGGATAGTGTGCCAGTAGCAGGCCCATGTGATCTCTTTGATCCATAAGTTCTCTAAGTTAGTCACTTGGGATTTTACAAAGGCCTTATGATCCTTGAGATTCATGATACTCTTAGCTTGTCTTTTAGTTTCCTCCATCAAGGCCACAACTTACACTCATATGAATTCATTGGACCTCTTAAACTCCCATGAAGCTTTGGTGCATAAAACTGCAAGATTAGTGACAATTTTGTATAGCTTCAAGGGACCATTTTGGGTGTTAGGAGGAAGCTTAGGCAAAGACTCAAACTGCATGTCTTGAGTTAGGTCCCACATAACTAATGGCACTGAAAACAACAAAAATATAACCATAAACATAATATACAACGTAGGATAGCGATAACATGAAACATAACTTATAGTAAAATGATTGAGACATAGTGAAACTTAGTTCTTACTCATTTCAAATGCAACCTATTGCACAACCTATCAATGATGTCCTTTGCCATGCTGTCCATGAATTCTATCTTTTTTGGAACCTTTGCCCATAGCTTCACACAAAATATGAATGTAGAGGCCATCAATGGTAGCTCAAGAACTACAAAAAGCATAACAATAATAGAGAGGTTGGAATGAAAACCACACATAAAACCATAGGCTATAAGGATTGGAAATAAGGCATAGGCATACCTTGACTCTCATCCTCATCAAGGATGATGACTAAGGATTCCCCAAGTAGTGGTGCATTAAACAAGACATCTAGATCATCCATGTCAATGTTGGTTAATCCTTCAAACTTATGTTGCTATAAGATTGCCTTCTCTACATGCCTTTGTTCCTCCATTTCCATAATGGCCACATGTCTTTACTTCTTAGTAGCACATCTGTGCTCCTCCTCTACACACCTTTGCTCTTCTATCCCAGTAGCAACTTGAGCTACCATCTCCTTCTTAGTAGGTTACACAGGTTAGCACATGTAGCCATAAGATATAGACCAGAACATAGCCAAAGCATTAAAAAATAGCTAAACTTACCTACAGCTACTTAATGTAACCAATTGAGCCTAAGGAGGATCTTTCACTTGGTGGGTGGTTGTGATGCTAGTGGTGCTTCCTTTGTGGGCCATTTCTACTTAGCCCTAGCTACCCTATTACCCTCAAAATGCAACCGTTGGACCCTTTGGACATTTGCTGGAATGGTCAAAGGCTCCTCCCTTATGCTTTCAATGGATTCATACTACATACCATCAAATTCTTTGATGGTAATAGATAGTGAGTCTATCATGTCCTCTAATGGATTTTGGGCTCGCATAGTTGGATAAAGATGTTTTATCCAATGCCTAGAAAGTTAGTTTAGATCATGGGTTACCCATCTTCCATTCCTACTTAGCACCAAGAACTCCATGAATCTCTTTAGATAACTTGAAAAAAAGGCATAATACATGAAGATTATCATAGAGGTATCTTTATAGATTTTGAGGATTTCCTCCTTGAGGCTTGCAGCCAAGGAAGTAGCCTAGTTGAAATGAGTACCCTCCATCAAGATCTTCTTAAAGGTCCATTTCTATGTGATACTGATTACCTTATTTTTTGACAATATTTTAGAAAGGCTGAAAGATCAAAACAAAGGATAATATTCCTTTGCTTTAAGAATCGTGAAGCCACCCAAGGAAAGTCCAATGTGATCCTTGCTAGCACCAAACCATTTCTTAACTTCCTTATGGTGACCAAGATTCGTCATTTGTTTAGTGGAAACTATCATCCAATTAGTGGAAACACCAAAAAATTCATGGAAGGTTGCCTCACTAATGACAATGATGATCAATATGGCTCATATTACAGTGCAAAACACATTGGCTTCTTCATCAAAGGAGTTAATGACATTCAACATCTCTATGGAAGGGATGGAAGACTAGGCACCATGAAGACATCAAGAAAACTTGTATGTGCGATGTTTGTTTCGATGTCCTTAAATGCTTGACTTATCAACCCCTCATATGTCAGCCCCACATCACCAAACTTTAGGATGAGAGTATCTACGGAGTGTTTGGAAAGAGGTATAGTAACATCAGAAGAAGTGGAAGGTCCTACAAGTGAACAATAACTACCTAGCATCAATATAAGCATGTTTAGACCATAGATAAATATCATAGGACACTTAAGACCTAAATAGCCATAAAACCTTAATTATAACATAGAAAACCATTCTTATTCTCACCTTTCTTCTTATTGCTTTAGGAAGCTTGTGTGAGGGTTGCAATGGTAATGATTTTGTATTTGGCGCTCTTAGGAACCATCCATAGCTATGTGTTGTTTTGATAGCTACACACTTCTTGTAGATAAGGTTGAATTTAGTGGTGTATTTATCAAAATCCCCTCTCAACTGTTCATACACAACAATTGTGATCTTAAGGTCTTTGGTAAATACATTCAAGGAAATTGGAGCCACTACCAAGGTTTGATCATTTTTTATCAAGCCTTGATTATTAACCTTATACCTATAAGAAGTTTGTAAAATTAATAGGGTAGGAAAGGTGACCAAATGTGTATAACCAAAACATTAAAAACCTATAGTAACCATGATTACCCTTGGAGTTAATACATGCTACTTGAAGGATTATGGAACAAGTTGTGGACTCTATGTGTTATCATTACTGTATTACTAGAATTGTAATGAGAATACTTTGGCATCCTCTAGATGTCAAAAAGTTAATGTGTACCAATGGTGTCCTTAGTCTCAATTGGCTATCTTTTTGCTTGGGTTACTGGATCATTAGTTATGAACCTGGCAATTATCCTCACAAACCTAGATAACATGGTCTCCATTATAATTCTTGCCACATTTGTAGATAAGTGTGACTAGATTATCATACTAAAGTTTTGTAAGATGTAGGAAAGGAACTCCCTTGTCCCTAATCAAAACCACAGTGAATCCCTCTCCAAGACCAGGTTAGTGAAATGGATATTTGCCTTGGATTGGTCGATGCAACATAGGATGCCAACCAACTCAACCACAATGAGTATGGGTTTCAATAGGGCCTTGTAGGGGGACATAAGAACACCATTAGGATTATGTCTCAACACTTAGAATTACCTTACAAATTTTACAAAACATCTTTTTTGGGGGTAAAATTAGCACCTGTAAAAAATTCTAGAGTGTTTGTTAAAATTTAGTTAGATATTCAGAAAAAACCATTTACAACCTTCATAGCCATTAAACTCTATATCCAAAATGTCACAATTGAACTATGCCTTAGTCCAAATCATGCATTAACATTGAAAAACATTAAAACCTAGAAAATGGTTATTAAAAAAATCTTACTAAAAATAGCAAAAAAAATTATTTTTCATGAAGCTTGCTTTAGAGCATAGTTAACATCTTTAGGCATCCCCAAGAGTATGGGAGGTTGACAAGGAAAATTCTTAAGCATGTCAACGCTACCCATCTCCAAGGGGTAGACTTGATGCCACTTGAAATAACCCTTATTTAAGTAGCCTTAATAAAACATTTATCAAAAAATTCATCTTAGCTCTAATTTCAATAATTCCACCACTGATGGAATCCTAAAATTACAATCTCTTCAATGATATCTAGTATAACCAAAACGTTACAACCATTACTACATGAGACATAGCAAAAAATACACAACTGTAGCCATCACCATAAACCCCCTTTCACATATGGTTGCTGAAAATTTTGTCAAATATTCATTTGGGCTTCAAACAAAATTATTCCACCACCATTTAAAATATTGAATCGATCTCTATGCATCCAAATTTAGAAAAAATTCAAAACCCTTATCAATTTTTTGAAAAAAATTCGTAAACTTGTGTTAAAATTTGAAAAATGGCACAAACCTTAACCACACAACCTAACTAAAATGGCCATAAATTTTTCATTAAAACTCCAAATCAAACAAGAACATAGCCATTAAAATCCTTGAACATAACACTAGTAGGCCATAACTTATATTTTGGCAATCCCTAGCTATTTTCATAATAAAAAATTCATAACTTGGCTTACATTTTTCATCAAAAATTCATTAAAAATAACATAAAATTCACAAAACCTAATTTAATTTAGCCATGAATTAAAGCCAAAATAGCAAAAAAGCCTTAAAAACACATTAAACCATCAAAATAGGGTAATGAAGTGTGTCAAATATAATTTTGATGAATATTATAGCATAGATCTGATAAAAATGACTCCACCCCAAAATTAATGAAAAAAGGCACATGAAACAACAAACCTAATTTTAAAACTAGATTAATTGAAGCTGATATAACAAAATGAG
Source organism: Gnetum montanum (assembly GCA_015680685.1). Taxonomy (NCBI): domain Eukaryota; kingdom Viridiplantae; phylum Streptophyta; class Gnetopsida; order Gnetales; family Gnetaceae; genus Gnetum; species Gnetum montanum. The sequence continues at coordinate 92,158 of MNCI01006236.1, forward strand.
CTTAGATCTACATAGGACCATTGAAATACGAGGTTGTATTTCATCAAGATTTCATTTTACTCATTTCCTTAGTGTAGATGTAAGAAAAATGACTCCTACCCTAGCTAGGAAGACACAAAAAATGGCTAGGAAACTAAATAAAATGGCTAGGAGTGGCCTACCATGGGATAAGAGAGGATGATGATTAAATGAAAAATAGCTTGGGTAGTTGGAAGAAGTTATATGCAACCTCATCCACCTCTTGAATCCTTGGATTTCTACTACTACCTCCACACTACTTCATCTTTGCTCCACCAATGTTGAAGAAGCTTGGAAACTAGAAGGGTTGAAGTATCTACACTTACTAGGAAGAAGGTTAGATACTTACACACTAAATAATGGATGGTTTTTGTAGTAAGTATCTCTATTAGAGCTCTCCTCCAATGCACTGAGTGTTGAAATGGGAGTTGTGTGGGATGTTTGAAACAAATCAACCATAAAATCAAGATTAGACTCTAAATGCTTTCACTCATACCCTTGTTGCCAATTCTATGCATCGAAACTCAATGTTAAGTAAATTATAAGGGGATGAAGTCTTCTATATGGTAGGGGTGATTGAAAATAAAATATGTAGTTCAAATTTTTAAATTTTTGGCAGTGGACCATATCATACACCCCCATGCATTATGTTCAAAGTTAGGAAACTCCATGAACACTAGGGTTTTGATCCCTTGGAACATCCATAACCTTATTACAATTCATCTACCTCTGTACCCACACTAGGTAGCATGGATCCAACATGTATACCAACCTCCATTGCCTCACAATGCTTCCATACTAACCTACTTTCCTTTTATAGTAGTAGTAACCTACCCTGCTACGTCCAACACTCTAAAAGGGGATTAAATTTTGTTAAAAATTGATATTTTTGGCATCCATGCTAGCGCAACACTATCTAGCATGAATCCCAACATGGACCAAGGGGGATAACACCCATTCTTGGCCCCTAGTACCCATCATGCCTAGATTTTACCCTAAAGTGGGCTCACATAACCTAGAACCCCTCTACTCACCCATAGCAACACCAAAATCCCATCAAACCCAATCAAAAATGCCTAAAACGTTTATATTTGGTTGATCCATGTTGGGGTGAGCTCCTTCCACTTTGGCTAGCATGGAGATAGTGTAGATACATGGGGGTAACCTCAAATAGCCAAAATCAACCATCTAATTACCATATTTTGACTTCCAAACTCCTTGTCAACTTCCAGTAAACTAGATCTACCAGAAATAACTTGATTTTCCATATTTAAACCCATCTTCACATCGGTGAAATTCCCCTTCCACACTACCTAGTGTGGAGTAGTGTGGATTCCTTGAGGGTATGTAATAAAACATATTTTATACCCAAAAATAGACTAATAACCTTCCCTAGAGACTTCTAGACCCTTTCAAAGCATGCTAAAGCCTTTAGATTCCTTGAAACTAATAAAAAATAGTAAAAAGTGATCATTTCTCTCCCATCCATGCTAGGGACGCACTACCTAATGTGGATAGAGTGGGGGATCACTACATTGACACTCAAAAGCCTTCAAACTAGTGGATTTAAATGCTAAACCTTGACCCTTAATCCCATAAAGTAGCAGCTTTGAAGCCTTATCAAATACTATCAAAAGTAGCCCAAACCTTGAGCCCAAGTTCATCCAAACTAGGGAGGGGACCCTATCCATGCTGGCCAACATGGATGGAAGGGGGACAGGTAAAAATTCTAATATTTGGTCTGAAAGTAATTTTTGTTAATAATCCAACCTTCCTAGAAGCTCCAACAACTATAATTTGTCAAAAATCATCCCATTTTAGGATTTTTCTAGCTTTCACACTAGGCACCCCATTCCTCCACATTTTCTAGCATAAATCCAATGTGGATGCAACTAGGAAGGTTCATGGGGAGTCAAAGAAACATCAAAAAGATGCCATATTATCTTATACCTACCCTATAACCCCATGAAAATTTTTTGAAGCCACCAAACTACCTAAAAATGACCAAAAACTATAAATATCAAATCCCCTAATGTTCTCCATGCTAGTTCCATGTTCACTAGCATTGACCTAGTGTGGATTAAGAGGGATAATTCCAAAAACAATTTAAAAATCTTTAAAATTACCAAATTTTAAAACTAGGCTTTAACCATCAACACCAGCAATCCTAGAAACATACATGCACAATTGAAAGTGACTAAAAGTAATCAAAAACTAATTTTCTTTGATCCTCCACATTGGATTCATGCTAGCCAATGTGGAGCTATCATGGAACTAGAGGGGTGACTTCTAAAACCATTTAAAAACCCACAAAATTACCTATTTTTGACTCTAAACCTTAACCCTTAATAGTGGAAACATTGGAATTTGACATGCATGGTTGGTCGTGGTGAAAACTAGCCTAGATCTGAAATTTATGATCTATGCATGTTGGGAACCCCATCTTCCACATTGGCTATCATGGAGCTAGTGTGGATAAGTTTCCTTTTTCCCTTCAATAGTAGATCGACATTGTAGGAGACCAAAAACCTTCATCAGCAAAGCTTAAGATCTCATCACTTGAATTTTATGCTTGTTAGACCCCATTTTAGCCCTTAAATCCCATCAAATTTCATCTTCTAGGATGGAACAACTACCCTAGCATGGATCAAGGGGGAAATAACCATGCATGACCTTAAACAACCTTCAAATAGGGCCAAAATCAACTAAGAACATGGGAAATCATGGTTTACAACCCTATAAGCTTGGAAACTTAGTTCATTTGCTCCTAATACCATCCTAAAACCAAAAATAAAGGGAAACCACTCAACTTCATGTTAGCTAGCATGGAGCTATCATGGGGACTATCCCAAACTTGCTTTAACACTCAAAACCTCATCCAAATGCCCTCAAAACATATTTAGGGGATGCACAATTGCAAGATCTTGGTTTCGACTCTCCATCAAGCCTTGTTTAACCTTATTTTGATCCAAATTTAGATCCTTCATGTTGAGCCCCCTCTCATCCACATTGGCCAGTGTGGAAACAAGGTAGTGTGACTGTAAGACCTGCTTTTCAACCATTTTGACCTCCAAAATAATTAATTTTGGTAGATCTATCCCTTCACTACCTTGGGAAGGTTCCAAAATGCCAATTTTAATCCTCTTGATACCATAAAACACATTTTCATTAGTCTTCATGCTGGCCAATGTGTAGTTAGCATGGAAGACACTTTCAAGCTCCAATGAAGGATTCTATGGGTTGAAACTAATACTAAAACTAGTACAATCCCTTCCCCAACGAACTATGTTGACTTGCAAGTCATCAAAAGTTAAAGACTAATTAAAAGAAGCCTAGGAAACCATTTGGAGGTTTCATCCATGCTAGAGATCACCCCTTCCATGTTGGCCAACATGGATCTAGTGTAGGTCTAGGATGGAAGCACTAAAAACCTTGCCTTTTTAGCCCCAATAGCATCAAAATAGCCTTGATTGATGCCTGAAGTCACCTATGACACTTGGATCTTGATACCATGACCCTATAAGGCCTAAAATTTGTAAAATTTAATCCTTTTTTACCATGTTTTAACCAAGATTCACTATATGCATCCTGCTTTGTTTTATCATATCATAACTTGTCTTGATCATTATTGCATTTTTGACCTTATGTAGCCTCAATAATAATTTTATTTCAATGTTATTATCTTTATTCTCTATATTATGACCTTGTATAGCCTTATTTAACCTTTGATTGGTATTAAATGATGGGGTTTGACCTTCCCTTATCACCATTTGGCACAATGTAACCAGGGCTTGCTAAAGCTTTAAACTAGCATAATGGCCTACCCAAGCCTTAAATTGGCAAGCTTGTGATCTCAATTGATATTTTTTTTTACTTTTTTATGCTTATTTCAACATTTTCTAGCCTTTCCTTGACCTTTATTTAGCCCTTGTTTCATTTTATTGAGCTCCTTCTATCTCTTATAGCCTCTTACAACCTTGTTTTCTTGTGTTTGCATTTTATAGCATGGATTTGCCCTTGTGGTCAACATGAAAGACTGAAGTATGAGTACCTGGAAGAAAATCAATTTTCCTTGTGCCTACATGGATCCCATGGTGATGTTGAGTGATGTATTAAACCTTATTACATAGATCTTGAGCCTAAGAGTCTTGTCGATAACATAGTCTTGATAGAGAAACCTATATAATGGCCTAAAGTCCTAGTTAAAACCCTTAACCTAGAGGTTGGTGACATTACTAAAGACTCTCTTATTAAGGTTCTTGTCACAACACATAATGGTAAGGAGAAAACTATAAAACTAAGTTTCTCATTAGAACCTCAACATGCTTAAGACATCACCAAAGTCTTATAAGATAATATAAAGGCCTTCACATGGTCATATGAAGATGTGCTATGTTTAAACCCATGCTTAGTGCAACACAACTTCCTTCTTAATCCTATAATTAAACAAATCAAGCAAAATGTTTGCAATATTAGACCTAATTTGGCCCTAGTAGTCCATGATGAAATCACAAAACTTTATTAAGCTAGATTCACTTGGGCTATTGACTACATATAATGGGTGTCCAATAGAGTGGTAGTCCCTAGAAAATGGGAGTATTCACATTTGCATAGATTTTTGAGACCTAAATAAGCTAACCATCAAGGATGAATTTCCTTTTCCTAGTATTGATCAACTTATCGATACTACAATTGGACATCCCTTATTATCCTTTATGGATGGGTTCTCAAGATATAATCAAATTAGGACCAACCCAAAGCATCAACTTAGCATGACCTTCATGACCCCTTGGGGTACCTTTTTCTATACTATGATGCCCTTTGGCCTTAAGAATTCAAGAGAAACCTATCATAGAGCCATGACATATATCTTTAGTGACTACATTTTAGGTTTTCTCAACAATTATGTAGACAATATAGTTGTTAAGTTCAAGGTGGCCAATGATCATTCTAATTACCTTGATCTTGTGCTTAAAAAATGCCTTAATTATAAGCTTTGGATCAATCCCAAGAAGTATGTTTTTGGTGTCAAAATTGATAAGATGATTATCTTTGTAGTGTCTAAAGCAAGGATATGTGTCAATCTTGATAAAGTTAAGGCCATATCCAACTTGATAGTACCTACTAACCTTAAGGAGCTTTGGAAAATGCAAGGAAAATTACAATTTATTCATGGATTCATCACTAGGCTTATAGATAAGTTACAATGCATGCAATAGTTTCTTAAGATAGGAGTTCACTATGAGTGGATAATTTGATGCCAAGAGGCCTTTGAAAACCTTAAGCAAGAATTGGCACAAGTATCGAAAGTCTATACTCCATAAGAGGGTAAACAATTTTATATCTACCTTGTCATCCCTGACACGTCCATTGCCTCTCTACTTTGTCAAAAACATGATGATGAACTAGAGATGTCTATACTATACCTTAGCCATGCATTAGTTTCCCATGAGACATGATATACTTATGTGGAGAATTATTGTCTAGCACTAGTCTTCTCATTAAAGAAGTGAAGACACTACCTCTTCAAAAGCTGAGTCAACATCATTTGCAAAGATAATGTGCTTAGAGCCATAATGAATAACATCTATGAGGGTAGCTACATAGCCCAATGGAGAGCTATAATTGTAGAGTTTGACCTTCATTATGTCTTCCAGTCCTTAGCAAAAGGTTAAGTTATAGTCGTACAACTTACTATCTCACTCGTTGATGACCAAGCAATGATAAATCCCAAATTTCTTGATGAACATGTCAACATTGTTAGCTAAGTGCCCAAGTATTATGAGGAGATCATGCATTTTGATGAAGTTTTGATTGCCCATGAGGCCATTGCTACTACCATCATAACATTTCCATCTGGTGAACTCCAATCTTTTACCTACTATTTTATGTTTTCATGCACCAACAACATAGTAAAGTATGAGGGTTTAATCATGGGGATGATGGTAGCTCATGACCAAGGAATCCAACAATTAATTATTAAAGGTGATTTTCAACTTATGGTCAACCAAGTAAATAAGGTTTATGCATGTAAAGCCTTACTATGACCTAGAAAAGAAACTATTGTGACAATTTATAGACATTGATATCCAACATATACCCTGAAATGAGAATGTCATAACTAATGCAATTGCAACACTAGCCCTCAATGTGATGCTAGATTTTTTTAGTAAGTTGTTCACCTTGACTTTGAACTATGCTATCCCCATCAGATAGAGCATTGAGGATACCTTTCTGATCATAGTTCATACTTCTCTAGCTAGGGAGTGGTATGAAAATATCAAATTTTACCTCATGCATGGTGAACCTTCCTAAGGCCTAAAAACTACTTAAAATGACATTGTACATAAACAATCCAAATAATATATCATAGTAGGTGATAACACAGTATGTCGATAGTCCTACAACGACATATTATTAGTATGCTTAGGAAAATCCAAAGCTAGAATAATATTAGAGCAATTTCACAAAGGTGTTTATAGAGGACATATGGGACCTAGGGCCATGGCCACTAAAACTAGATAGTTAGATTATTATTGGCCTTATATGAAAAATGACTGCTTGTAGAAGGTTAAGACCTATGACATGTGCTAATGGCATAATAGGACCATAACTTGAGTAAGCATAAGGTCAAGGAAGGTAATGTGCTCCTCAAAGCCATCTATGAGCATGGAAATAAATTCTTAGTGAATTGGGAAGGATCCTTCGTAGTCACCAAACCCTATGGAATGGAGAATTTAGGATCATAGACATAGATGTAAATGAGTTGGAAAATCCAGTCAATCATTCCTATCTAAATCCATATTACATGTAGCATGTAATGACCTTCATAGACAACATTAAGTGAGCCTACATGAATCTTTTAATGGTTTGCCAAGTTCTTAAACTAGCACCATAGTCTGCTATGACCTTAAACTAGCACCATAGCTTACTAGGGACTTAAACTAGTAACATAGCCTACCATGACCTTGAGATGGCAACATTGGTAAACTAAGTGAGTTAGTTCTATCATTTTATATGTACTATATGCATTGTAATGTTATAACATGCTCTCTTTTCTTGGTTTTCTTGTTCTCTTGGAGTTTTATTTGCAAGATGAACCCTAAAATCATTGCAAGTGTGCAACTCATTATGGAAACAATTCATCATAGTACCTTGATGTACATGGCTTGGTGAGTTTATCCTACTGTGTCAAGAGTGCTTCTACCATTGTTCTTCATCTGGCACCACTTCTTAATCCCAACCCCATAGACTGATTATGACCTTCCATACCGTGATCAATAATGTTGACCAATGTTTAGCATTCATTCATTTATGGCCACATGATATCCTTTTGTCATGCTCCACTCCAAGTCCTCTTGAATGTAACACATCTCATTCAATGAAAATTCATTAAGTCCATCACACATAACACATATTATTTGATGGGAAAACCCCAAATCTAATTAAGTATAACACAACTAACTCAATGGGAAAACCAAGCCAAACTAGGCTTTGGCAAAGAAACCCAATGAATGTTTTACCCCACCAATAAAGAAAAAGAAAATTGGGATGCAAATTGCCAAGCCATATTTCCAGTAAAGGCCAATGGCTCTAAACACAAGGAAGTAGCCCAATGGTTGAAGAAACCTTGGAGCAAAGTGTTGGTTCCTCAAATGCTTTTTTTGAGTAAGCCACACTTCCAAACACAAAGTGCATAACCTTAAATTTTTAGCCTACATGTTAGTGCCATACTATAGCCATGGTTTCAATAGTTGGAATGCATTGTTAGCCTCCATGACCATTTCCCTATGACCTTATTTCCATCTTATCATTATAGCCTTACTCCATCATGATGAGCACTCTTCAACATGATTTGACATGACTAGATCAAGTGCAAAAAGGAAACATTGTTGGTGGACCTACAATGATGTTTTATATTCTTTGTCAATGTCTATTAGGTCAATCCTCTACATGCCAAAAAAGAGAGGCCATTGAAACACCATCAAAATTTGCATGTTGTAATCATTTTTCATCATGTACCCTTCACCTCATGAAGCTGAAGGCAAAACTTCATTGTAAACATGAAGATTGTAATCCATGAGAGGCAATCTCACACATCTCATACTTTTGAGGTTCAAAAATTCCTCATAAGTGGTCAAAGACTCATCCCCTAAATGAAAAAAGTCATGTACTATATATATTTGAGCTTGTGGGGGGTTAAAATGCCTTTTGGAATGCCAAAAATGTTAATTTGATGGTTTTATGATGGGCATAGAACTTTCTACAATGGAAATGCATGCATGGGGGGTGTAGTTCACCTATCCCCCATGTAGAGATGTAGATCTCAGCTATTCCTAGCATGGAGGGGTATTGCCCACCTACCCCCAACATGGAAGGTGTGGTATGCATGCAAAGTGTGAATGAGGGGGGTATGACCTTTTCCCCCAACATTGATACACCTTCCCCCCAATGTAGAAGCAACGTAGACTAGATTTCAATACTTCATTAACTTCAACATTGATCATGCATTATAGCAAGAAAGGAAAAAGGCCCATTGTAGAAGAATAAATCCAATATGGATGGTGTGCCCCCATTATTATTTTTGGTAAAAAGAATGAACACGGGGATGTGGCACCTTCCATAAATAGTAAACCTCGTAAATTTGGGCAATGACCTTACTTGTATGTGACAAAAATTTGCAGCAATTTGCAACTAAATCATAGTCATTTTGTAGCCAAATATAAGGCTGAAAACCTATAAAAATAAACCTTGAACAACATTTTAGGATTCCATACTTTTACACACTTTTAGCATTGGCATCTTAGCATCTGAGAGCTCTTACACAAATACAGCTTCTCAAACCACCTCAACATCAAATCATTGTAGCCTCATACCACCCTTTACCTCCTTGGGATGTGTGAAATTTGGGCATCCATGCTACACTCTTGGGATCCTCAACTCCTAAAATAGAGCATTCAAGCAACCCAAATCACTCACACTTTTCAACCTCCTAGAAGTAGCCAATGTTGTAGATTTGGAGTAGCAACAAAGGAGGTTCAATAGCATTGGAAGTGGCAGAACATCTGAATCATGGATTTGATCACATCTGCTTCAACAGACTTTGAATCCCTTCCTAAGTAAACCTCCTTGCTCTCCTATGGAAACTTCTTGTATAGACCGCTCAAACTCATTCTTTGTTTTTTTTAATAAAGTTTAAAGTTTCAATATTTTGTGTAATGTTTATTTTCTTTTGGTTTTTAGATCTGCATTTTTCTTTTTACATTATTCATTTTGCATTGTCTAAGTCCCTGGGTGATCTACTAAATCATCCAGGGCATCCTGAATTCCATTTATTCAAAGGCCCTAGGGATTTAGGGTGAGGCTATTACATCGAGATTTTTGATTTTCTAGCAACAGAATTTTCTGGTTTCACCATAGTGGAATAGGGAGGAAATCAAATCTATAAAGCATCAACCATCATTAGAGTATGGGATTTAGCCATTTCCTCCTTTTATGACATAGCATCTCATCCTAGTGTATAGATTATGTTTCTTATTTCTTTCTTCATTTTTATTATTTTTATAAATTTTCAAGTGTATTTTTCATATATCCTCTCACACTTCTTTATTCTTCCTTTAACCTTCTTTCCTATCTATTTCCTTTTCTCTCATAAGCATGTTTAGTGACAACTGAATAACTTTTTCTATTTCTAGAAGATTGTGTAAAGAACATGAGTGGGGAAAGATGTGAATATCATGAATGTCATTGTTTTAGCTATCTTGAGTATAGGATTTAACCACGTCCCTTTCAATGGTATAACACCATCATCATGATTGGTGTGTCGATGATATCTTAATGTTCTCCCCTCTTCTACTTCATACTTTCCACTTTTTGTTTGTAGGCACATTAATTCAATATCCATTCTCTTCTTAATGGACCCTCCTTCCACATCTTAGTAACATCTATACAGAGGAGATAATGTTGTACCTACCTTTTTTTGGTTTACTTTGAATCAAAAGTGAATGTCATTTCAATGTAATTCCATGAGGATTTGAGCATTAAATCCTTCAAATACATCGTCACAAGATATCTTATTAGCTCTTGGAAGCTATTGGAAACCATATGAGTTCATAATCCAACTTATGAACTAAATTTTCCATGATTTTTGTATTATGCTTACTTTACCTTTCTCTACATAAGCCTAAGTTTTGGGTACATTCTATGGCTTCTCATGTCAAAGTCATCATTAACAATTTAGATTTGATGTTTTGCATCATTGGTAGTGTATTTTTTGGATCTTCTTTAGCTTGTACCAAAAATGATGTCTTATGTCATTAATAGCATCATTTTCGGTTCTTCATCTACAACCCCCAGTTTTAACATTTGATGTTAGCTCTTACATCAATCCTAACTTTAACTCTTTGGAAAATCTACTTCTTCAATGTGCAGCATTATTTTTTGGTTCTTCATCTACAACTCTAGTATTTGACATTAGCTTCTACATCAATCTTAATCTCAAATCTTTGGTAAATCTACTCCTTCAACATGTAGCATCATTTTGGGCTCTTTATCTACAACCTCTAGTTTTAAAGCCTAGCATTAGCTCTTTTATCGATCCTAATTTTAACTCTTTAACAAATATGCTTCTTCAATATGCAACCTCATTTGCATCTTCACATCTCACATCAATTCTAGATTTGATGTCTAATGTCATTTTTCATATTAATCATCTACATGTCAATTCTCCTATGTAGAACCTTCTGTAAGGTAGAAAAAGTCCAAAATTTCCTCTAAGTATTATTGATGTTGTGTCAACATCAACATCAAGATCACATTGATGGATTACCATGTTCACTAAGACTAAAGACTAGACTTGCTATTTTTGAACTCGACAACAACGTATAATTATTTCTTAGTTTAAATTTAGTAACCCTAAGTTAAATTTGAAAACTCTATGCCTATAAATACAAATTTTAGGTTTGATCTTTGAGATTTGAGAGTACTTATTAGATTCTAGGAGATTAAGAGCATGAGTACCTACCAGCAATGCAACACCTACATGCTCCTTGGCCACCTTAAAGACCTTTTGCATTATTTTTGGAGATAGGATTTTTAGGATTCTATAGTACTTTCTAAAGTTAAAATGTTTTCAACTCCAATATTAGTGATGGGAAACCTAACCTAAAAGGCCCCATTATAGCAAAAAAATTGATTATGGATTGTGCTTACAAATTTTCCATCCATCACCTAATCCTTAAAAGGTTTAATTTAATCCTCCAAATCTATATTTTCTTTCAAGATCTAAGCTTATTTTAATAGTCGTATGATACTTACATTTTTCTTTCATAATTTGTAATTCAACCCTCCATAGTAGGCAAACACTTCACAACTCATCAATAAAGCCTTTTATTATTTTGAAATGAATTTGACACTTTTTTCCCATATCAAAGCATCTCATTTTCATTATTTTATGCTTATTTACTTGCATTCTATAGTTAGAATTTGATTTCTATCTCTTACATTGACTTCTAAACTTAGTCAAATTTTCAACATTTTTATACTTAGTTATTTTCTATGATAAAAACTCCATCATTTGGAGAAGGAATTAAAACCCTTCCTTTCATGTTATAGCTATACTATTTTAATATTTTATGCTATTTATTTGTATTTTCCATTTTATTTTTATTTCATAATTCATATATTATTCTACACTTGGTTTATTTTTTTGATAATCTATACTTTTACTTCTTTTTTCAGTGATTTAACACTTGGTCATTTTTAGCACTAAAAATTTCACTTTTTCATCATTCATTCCTGGTTCATGTGTGATAGGATAAGTTTATATTTTATTAAGGAATTCATATTCTTTCATTTCATAATCATTCATTTATCGAGGGTTACATTAATCCAAAGATCCATTTACAATGGCACACTAAGTATCTCAATACTTAGTTCATGGAGATGTCCTTATAGAGGTGTAAAGAATATTACTACACAAATAACAAGTATAGAAAATTTATAATAAAACCCCAAGTTAAGATCAAAACACATGGGTTTTTGAATTAATTTTGAACTTTTAGCAAGTAGGTAGATGGATGGTATAGTTATAAGAGTGATTAAGAATTGATTTTAACCTTTAAAAAGGTTATTTTAGCTAAGTGTTTCACCACTAATGCTAGAGAAAATAATATTCTAACTCTAAAAGATGACCTAGAGAAAAAAAAGTTTCTAAGTACTAACTACTAACATTGGAGATGTATGACTAATTTAGATGATGCATTGGTACTAATGGTAATACTGGAAGGAGTTGTAGGTGACCATGAAACTTGTGGAAGATGATAGTGATCTATTGCATGCACTCATGATTTCTCAAAATATCAAAATGTGCTCAAGATATTAAAAAATAAACCCTTTAATATGTGATTCAAACTTCTATTTATAGATCTATGGTTTCCAATTTCAACTTAGGGTTATCAAATTCAATCTTGAAGTTATTGATTACTTTCTTAAAGTTGACTTGGAGTTCAAAGATGGCAAGTTTGACCTTTGAATTTGAAAGGTACAATAACGTAGAATGATGACACTCATGCTAACGATGACACATCAACATCAATAGCACTAACACTTTGTGAACATTTAATAAATTTTTTCAAGTACTAGTTCTAGCCTTCCAAAGCTCCTTTTGATGCTGAATCTAATGTTGAACAATGCCAAGATGCTACCAAGAAGCCTGTAGAAATCAAGAGATGCTGTCAAACACCAAGATAAAGGTGGATGATGTCATATTAACATTCTCCAAGGTGGTGATGCTACTTCCAACATCAACATCATCATACTTAGTGAAAATTTTAACAATTTTTACCAAGTCATCATTTCATGCCTATAGAACCTTGTTCAATGCACAAGTTGATGTTGAACACTATTGAGACAATGCTAAGAGGCCTATGAGACTAGGGAACATTCTAAAATAACAAATATAATAAGCCTTAAGTACTTAGTGAAATTCTTACATTTTCCTTAGCTAACAATGATGACCTCCAAGAAGCTAAAGTTGAAGCTAAAATATGCTAGAATGATGTCTGTAGGAAGCCAGGAAGCCTGCGTGAGCAAAGAAAAAGGTGTTGAGTAAAAATTTGAAGCATTTGGAATCATGCCGATGTCATAATGATGATACTAACATTAACACTAATGTTAGCATCAATGTCACTTGTAGAGTTAGAAAATTTTCCAACTCCAAACTATGAAAAGTACCTTTTCTTATCAAAATTGCCATTATGAGGGTAAAAAAAATGTTGACAATTTACCAAAAAGCCTAGAAAGATAAGGAAGTAGTTGAACCATAGGTGGGATGTGCCTTGGTGGTACCCAAGGATCCAATTTTGTTGCTAATGCTAACATTGGCATCAACCTCAACTTAGAGTTAGAATGTTTTTAGGTCTTATGGTGAAATTGTTCAAAATTGCTAAATTTGATCCTTGTGATGTCGTGGAAGCTTAGGATGCACTGTTTGGGACTTCAAAAGGTCTAATTTGATGTTGAAATGCTATTTTTGAGGCAATGTTGATAAGGTTGTAGCAGGTGTTAAATTCACATCCACTCCAATACTTAGAAAGATTTTGATTATGGAGTTTCTCCAAGGTTACCAAGAATGAATCTCATAAGTTGGATTATGAATTTAGATGATGACTTGAAGCCTCTAGGTGTTATGAATGTGCCTTAAAGTATTAAATTGCTAATATTTAGTACTTTTAATTATCTGTAACAATATCAAAGCCATAATCAACTCAATCATTAGTGAGTCATGAAAGTGAATATAATAATCTTGACAATATAGAAGCTTGAAATTAGGTAACTCTACTAATATCTAGAAGAATAATTAACAAATAATCATTACTAAATTACTAGTGGTCAAGATGAATGGACATTTATATGTATATTTTTCTATATGAATATTTGCAAACTATGTTACATAATTCATATAATATAATCTAGGCTAGGAACCTTAGTTTATAAATTTTTGACATTGTTAGAGTCAATGTCCTAAGAGGGATAGAAATTTCCAAGAAATAAAGTCAATAAAATATCGAAGAAATCAAGCAGTTAAAATATTAGTTGTTGAACCAACAAAAGAATAAAGGTATTACACCAAACCCAACAAGAAATAGAATAATTTTATAGATTTTCAATCATCATGAAATGTCATAAATTTATTATTGTAAGGAATATTTAATAAAGAGTAATATTTGAAATTCCCACCATTGGTTAGCACAAAGGCTTGTATGAAAATTAGAAGATATGATTTTATAAAGCCAAAAATCAATTATCCCTAAAACTAGCCTAGTTAGATCTAATCTATAAGTGAAATTTGATGCCATGATATCGCATCCCCCGCGATATCGCATACGTAATATCGTGTCTTCCCTTGGGATATCGCGTACGCAATATTGCAGTGCGCTGTCATATCTATAAATAAGAGGTGGCTCTCCATTGTTTCTCATTCTAGGCCTAAACCATAGCGAAACTCTGGCAGTTTGATCCCTCCAAAGATAGAATATTTTCCATGTGCCCATAGTGGAAGCTTCAAAGTGAACAGATCTTTATTTGAGCAAATATTGTACGTAAACATAAGTTTGTGTACAGCAATAAAGACGAACTTTTTGGATAAACCTTGCAATGCATGGAATAGGCTAAATAGGATTTTATTTATTGTTATTTACTATTTATCATTTAATGCTTTATTATTTGATTAAATATTTCTCAACCCTTCTCTCCTAGTTAAGTTCCTCAGTACGACCACTTCAAGCACATGCGTTACGCTTGGTGATCCCAACAACGAGTAGCGTTTGGTAACCAAGGTTGCATCGGTTTAGGGTGTCAACAACAAGTGGGAATAGATACTGATGCTAGGTTAATTAAGGCTTAGTTAGTTAGTTAAAGTTAGTTAATTAATATCTCACCCTTCACCTTGTCAGCATAGAAGATAAAAACCAAAAAGACATAAAAATCATATACCTCAAACTTACTTAACCATACACTGTGACAAATACAAGTAAGTTTGGGAAGACAACAAATAATTAACCTTAAGTGTTCCATGAGGCATGTAGGAACTTAGTCTGTGAAGTTCACCCAGATCACACGTGTAATGCTCGTATTCATATGGTTGAGTGTAGGGGTACCTTGCCACTCATCATTGGCACCGTTGCCGGGGACTAAGTGTTTGTGTGCTAAGTAGAACATAGGAAATTACTCACATAATTGGGAGCTTAAAAAAACCCCTAGGGTTAATTAAAAAATAATTATATAATGGTTAAATAGCACACCGATAAGACACAATGTCTTCTTCTTCTTCTCATAAGAGCATTACACCATCTAGGGATAATACTAGAAACAGTCGGCAATCTAAAACACATAATCAAAAATCAGCTAGTTCCTCAATAATAAAGGGTGGTATATACTCATCCTAATGAGTATATACCCAATTTTACTTTTATCCTCCATCAGGATGAACAGATGCGCTGGAGAGACTTGCAAGGTAACATAGTGTTACCACCAGATCGTGTAGTCCCCAACATGCTCCTCCATGCTTTGGCACAGATTGACATGACTCAGCTCTAGGCTGAATATGTTAGAGGTGATTTTGACATAAGGGATTACTATCCTACATCCACACAACGTATAAGGAACTCAATCCAGGAGAGCCACCATACACTATTGAAGGGCAAAGAGGTCCTGCACGTCCTAAGTGAAATTGGAGATGGTGAACCACTTATAACAGGTTCTCTATCGAAAGATGTTCCCCCTTATAATGATAGTGAGGAGGTGAAGTATCAAATCCTACAGTCCATGATACACAACCCTAGTTCTAATCCCCATGAACATGAATTATTCATTGAGGGAACAACAACACATGACAAGGACAGGCACTTAGATAGTCATCACGATCAGGGACGAAGCCACAAAAGAGAAGGTAAGAAACATCATCATGGCGATGGTTCTCCTCCTTCTTTGCCTTCATCACATCACTCACCCTCTTCTTCCACATTAGGGCACAGTCATCAAGAGCATAACGGAAAGGATAAGTGCAAGCGAAATGAGAGACCTCAACAAGAGAGTTGAGAGAGAGGACAAGGGCAATCAAGAGAATCAAGGCATGAACGAAGGGAAAGTAGGGAACAACGTAGACATCATAAAAGAGATGATCATGACAAACCCCTACTTGCCACCCAGAGCATGCTAAATATAATGGAGGCTGTGAGAATACCAAAAAGGCATAAAAAAGATAGCTGGATCAAGCGCTTAGACATGAACAATATCCCACGCTTTGAAGGGGGATACAACGCGGATCCAAAAAATCATTTACAAGCATTCCACGATGCCTGTGCCTTGCAAAACATAGAAAACGAGTGCCAAAAACTAAAGTTGTTTCCCGAGACACTCATAAAGGAAGCAGAGAGTTGGTACTGGTCCGTAGAACTAGAAACCATTAGGAGGTGGAGTATGATGATAGAACTCTTCAAAAATAAATATCAGATGTACTCCAGAGTGTCTAACTTGCATAAGTAGCCCCAAGGATGGAATCAAGGTACTCATGAACCCTTGGATGCTGCCATGGGCCGCTACTATGCATTGCTACATCATTGCTCGGCCCATGGTTATGCACAATGGGATCAACTTCGCCATCTCGTAGATGGGCTAAGGTATGAAACTAGGAGAACCCTTAGGACATATGCCTAAGGAAGATTATCAGAACTTAGATCCCATGAAATTCACAAATTGTTGGAGCAAGTAGCCAAAGAAGAAGGGGAGCTACAAAAAAGAGAAAGTGCCGAAGAATATAACCGTGATCCCTCTCTTTGAAAGAAGGGAGTGAGATTTTGCAATGAAGAGGATGAGTTACCACTTGAAGAGTTGGTGAACAGAAAAACCTTCCACTTCAAAAGCTAACAACGGAAGTATTGGCTAAGGTAGATGAAGTATGGAGGTCCTTAGACAGTAAAATTGAAATTGTCCTAAAGATTGTAGAGGAGTATAAGGAGGAACGAAGTAGTGACAAGGACAAGAAAAAGTGGAGAGATTCAGGCCCTGCACATGACAAGGGTAAGGGGAAAATAACTATCTCCGATGAGGTTGTAGATTTGGACACAGAAGATGACGGTGGATGTGAGATCTACCAATATGACCATTGATTTTGGGGTGTATGCACTCAACGTGAGACTTAACAAATGATAGACACCCCGAAGGTTACCTAATCCCCAAGGTAACCCAAGATAGTTCCACCAACCATTGATGTACTATCCAAGTGGAACTCCACCACAACCCATCGGGCAACATCAGCAGTGGAAATACCCACAGTCATGGGGGATGCCACCGCCAAAACAATAATATCCTTATCGGTAGCTAGACCCATATGGATACTACATGTAGCAGCCAATTTCTGCAAGTGACTCCATGGATCAAACAACTCCCCAACATCACTACCAAGTTTGGGAGTACTTTAGATGGACTCTTTCTCCTCCGGGAGATGCTCCACATCCATACCATCCTCCTAATCCATCTACACCTCTTCCATTGGTAGCTCCACTACCTCCTACTCCAACAATGTAAGGGGAACTCCCCACTCAACCGCAATAACGTAACACTACGAGAGCTGTGAACCTTCAACCTGATGCCGGTTGAATCTATGCACACTACTCCAACATACAAGGCTTCGAGGCTCCCTTTAGTCTAATATCAGAGGTAAACGTATACGATTATGTTAACACATACCACAACTAACTGGATCAAGGTAGACCACCTTCCCAGGAAACTATCTGACCCTGGAAGTCCCTTAATCTACCTCCAAGTCACTGAGAATGAACCTCATAAGGCTCTTCTTGACTCAGGTTCCGGAGTCAACTTAATCTCATGAGAAATGTATCAAGCTTGGAACCTAACCACTTAAGAAGAGAAACATTCAACTAGAGCTGGCCAACCAGTCCATCACCATTCCCTTGGGATTGGTGGAGGACATCGTTACCACTATGTGTGGTTGGTCATACCCAGCCGATTTCCTGGTGATAGAAGGTAACAACAACGAAGGGGACTTCCCAATTATAATAGGAAGGGCATGGCTAAGCACAATAGACACATGCCTAGGAATCCATGATCTTTTCTTAGAAATATCTAAGGTAAACATTTATGGAAAGATCGAGAAGAAGAAAGTTCCATGCATCACATACAGTGACTCATCGGTTGATGACATGGAGAAATGCTCCACATCTCCTCCATGCAATAGGTCTGCCCTAGAAAATTTGAGACAAAGATGCCTATATGTAGCAATCACACAACAAGTAGACACCCTGTTGTTGACAACTAGTCAAAAGAGAAACCGACCAACATGCATGGAACGAACTGGGGGAACAACTCACACCAACAACGAAGGCATAGATACATTGGAATATGAGCATCACCGACTTCTACCCATTAATCTAAGAACATCAATTGGGAGAAGTTGAAAACTTTTAAGAAATTCAAATAGACATTCATTATTTTAGATCTCTCCCTTTCCATTCAATCATGGGGGAGATGGCCACCTATGCTAATCATTTGGGGCCCTTATTTCTTTTTAAATGTTTGTTTCACATGTTTTTGTTTACACATTTTTGTTTTACATGTTTTTTTACATGTTTTTGTTTTACACATTGTTTTTTTACACGTTTTTGTTTTACAAATTTCTTTAACTTTTCTTGTTTTCATTTTACAACATCGTTCATACTTTTTCATTTCTTGTGTGTGTGCGTGTGTGTTATCCATGTTG
Source organism: Gnetum montanum (assembly GCA_015680685.1). NCBI lineage: Eukaryota > Viridiplantae > Streptophyta > Gnetopsida > Gnetales > Gnetaceae > Gnetum > Gnetum montanum. The sequence goes on from MNCI01006236.1 coordinate 110,954, forward strand.
TCAAGTTTATCACCAATAAGTGTTCTTCATGATGGTATGAATTGTGTTTTCTATTGATTGCTAATGTTTGGTTTTTACCTTTAAGTCATGATGTTGATACTAGGGTATGTTTCTTTTAATATAGCAGGTAATGAGTTCACTTCATCCATACATCAAAAAATTTCTATGGTCTCTCTTGGCTTGGAAATGTACAATTCCTTTCATAATAAAGACTATAATGAATCAGTGACTAGGAATTTCTCAAACTAAGGAAGGACTCAAGGATTGAAAAGGGTGTGACTTCAAGGGAACTTGATGCATTTGTGTTGGCCATTCTCTTGGGTTCTTGGATGTTTTCTTCTTAAGTTTTCTTACCATTTTGACGTTACCCAATCATTGGGAAGCTGAGCTAATAAAAATAACAAAGTCTTTGCATGGTGTGGTTCTCATGCATAAACACAAAAAAAATAGTGAGAATTCAAAGCACACACCTTAGACGAAATAATCATTTGGGCTACAAACACTGGTTATGGAACTAAAAACAAAAATGTTCCCTCTAACTCAGGCCCTTCTCGCTTCCCATTCTCTCCTCCTCGTTTCATCAGAATTGTGGTGGCTCTTTGGAGAAGGAATTCTTGTTACTTCAAGAGGTTGGATTGGCCAAATGTATTAATGCAAAGTCACTGGAAGTGGTTTGTTTGAGGCTAGAGTTGGAATGATATTTTCTGAGTCACATTAATCATAAACTACACAAGGGGCTATACACCACCTTATTCTTGGGATTCCATTCCATTATCTTCTCTCCATCCTTCTCTCCATTGTTCACCTCATTGCTGGTTGTATCA
>MNCI01006236.1:111912-162503 GCA_015680685.1 Gnetum montanum
AAGATATCAACTGCATTGAAATTCATTTACCCTTACTAATATAAAAATTGTGTTGTGTGTGCAGATGGAAATCATGCAACAACGGATTGGATCTGTAGGGAACACATGGAATGGAGTAATGCTGGAAGAAGCTATGCAAGGAGCAAGATCAATGGTGCACTTACAGATGGACAATGAACGGCACAATCTTGGTTTTGGTAGTAGCAAAACTTCTTTCTCTCTCTCTTTCTCAGCTAGCAAATGAGGCCTAATGTCAAATGTAATAAAGTGTTCACTCTTGTTGTCATGAACACTAGTTTTGTCTTTTCTTGTAATGATGATCCGTTCACATGTCATCCCATTAGTTTCATTTGAGTTAATAATCCCATACCATCTCAATATTTTGTAAGGAACTCGAGGATGAGTTTTTATTCAATCATGGGGGTATGATGGGACACGATATGACATGGGCCAAGATATCGCATCCCCCATGATATTGCATACACGATATCGCAGTGCACCATCATATCTATAAATAAGAGGCAGCTCTCCCTTGTTTCTCATTCTAGGCCTAGACCATAGTGAAACTTTGGCAGTTTGATCCCTCCAGAGATAGAATATTTTCCATGTGCCCGCAGTGGGAGCTCCAAAGTAAATGGATCTTTATTCGAGAAAATATTCATAAGTTTGTGTATGGAAATAAAGACGAACTTCTTGGATAAACCTTGTAGTGCATGGACTAGGCTAAATAGGATTTTATTCATTGTTATTTATTATTTATCATTTAATGCTTTATTATTTGATTAAATCTTTCTCAACCCTTCTCTCCTAGTTAAGTGCCTCACTATGACCACTTCGAGCACATGCGTTACGCTTGGTGATCCCAATAACGACTAGCGTTTGGTAACCAAGGTTGCATCGGTTCAAGGTGTGAATGGTAAGTGGGAACGGATACTGATGCTAGGTTAATTAAGGCTTATTTAGTTAGTTAAAGTTAGTTAATTAATCTCTTCACCCTTCACCTTGTCAGCATAGGAGATAAAAATCAAAAAGACATAAAAATCATATACCTCAGACTTACTTAACCATACACAATGAAAAATACAAGTAAGTCTAGAGGACAACAAATAATTAACCTTAAGTGTTCCATGAGACGTGTAGGCACTTATTCTATGGAGTTCGACCGGATCGTGCGTGTAATGCTCATATCGTATGGTTGAGTGTAGGGGTACTTCACCACTCATCAAAATTTTATGAACTGCATGACATGTCTTTGGTTATGATAAGGTAGGTTAACTTTCTCAGTAGAACTGACACATTTAATTATAATATTATCCTAGGTATAGTAGTTACCTTTTAATTTGTTACTTTTGAATGATTAAAATAATATATCTCTTAAGGTTAAATAGTATGATCAAACGAGGTAGAAAATTGGTATGATAATATAACACCCCAACCTTACATATCTCTTATTCCTTGATATGTTTGTGATTTCATCCCATGATTTCTTATTATTAATCCTATGTCTTATGTCCAAAAATTTTAAGTTATGTGCCATATAATTTATCATTTTAGATACATTTGAAATTTTAATGTATTTTATCTTTTATTCTTATTTTTATTTTTTTAACATTTTGTTTTTGTTAACATAGCAAATGTACACTAACTTCTTTGTTGTAGTTTTGGATTAGCACATATTTGGCACATGGGGTACTACATCAACTTTTTGATATGCTTTGTTATTATGTGTTTGGACTACTTTATATCTATTAGTAAAATTATTTTTGTAGATATATATTTTTATTTTAGCTTTTAATTTATTTTTAGTTTATTTTTTTAGAGTGTCTCATGATACTACCTTGATTAGTTATATTTAAACCTTAATCCTTGTTATTAGAATTTTTAGAGGTGGGGGAATCATGAGGATGTTGAAACCTCAAAAAATTTGTCATATAGGTACATCCTAGAATAAATAGTTCAATTAGAACTTTACAACTCCACATTGTATACTAGAATCTAAACCATGACTTGAGGTTTCAAAAAAAAAAGGCTTATCATTAGACTAATAACTCATTGTTATCTTGTAATTAGAATTAGTTATAGATGTAGCTATTAGATAGCCCATAGGGAAGGGGATACACTATCATACCAGTATTAAGTATAAATCCCATGTTAGAATATTTAGAAATTAGAGTTACTTGTATCTTATTTTAATTTATTTTTCCCAAAATATTTTCTTTTTGCCAAACCATGTTATATCTTTATGAGCATAAATACCCAGCGTTTCTATTAGAAATTATCCATTTTCATTATTGACATCAAGGAGATAGAATCAGAGAGGTAGAACCTCTCAGTTTGTAGAGATGCTAGATTTAGATTTGTGCTCTCATCTAGGACCCTCATGAGTGCTTCATTTAAAATCTCAATTTAAGAATTGCATAGATTCCATTCTTAATATTTACTTTCGCCTAGGATTTAGAGCTTGTTTGGGAGATTTCATCCATGCATAAGTTTTTAGTTATGATGTTGTTAGTTAGGTAAGGAAAATTTAGGATTCTACTCTCCTTTTTATGTTTTTGATGCTTTGGTTATGTGCACATTTGTTTTGATTGGTTTTAGTTATTTAGTAGTTGTTTGCTGAAATGACTATATGACATATTTAATTTATTTTATGCATGTTTTTTGAGAAATAGTATTTTTATAATGAATTTATAATTCATGAAACATTAAAAATTAATTTTTGATTTACTTATATTTATTTTTATCTCATTTCAATTCTATTGAATTTTTTGGATCATAAATTTAGTATTTTATATTGTAATTTGTGATTTTAAGGCCTAAGATGACTCCAAACAGTGGTGACTAAGAAGTAAAAAATATTTAACTTACTAATGTGCATCTCTAAGAGAGTTTATCAATGCATCATGAAGCCATCATAGTGTCACAATGTAGGTTGCAATGAATTCTAATCGAAGATTTAAATTCCATAGATCAAGATCTATATATTTTTTAAAAGTAAACTCTATATTTCAAATACCAAAAATTACAAAAATGGTCAAAGATAGTATCTAAAACTTCCTTGAGTGCCTAAAAATCTAAAAATAGTAACTGATCATACTTTTAGAACATTAAAAGATTAGAGTAATCCTTATGATTTTAGCTTACACTTCTTAGTTTTAATAGTGATCTTGATCATCCATTCAAAACCTTAGATTTTAGTTTTAAGTAACTTTAGATTTCTTCTTTATAACAATTTCTTTTTAGTTAGACCTTTTATTTTAGTTTGCTAAGCATTTTGAATACATTTCTTCATGTAAGGTTCTTATTTGGATATCTATCTCATATTTGCAATTATGTGGTTGATACTTGGTATTTTATTTCTTTTGGACGAGAGGCCATTACCAGTCATATTTCGGTAACACTATAACTTTGTCCATAACGCTGACTAATGTTGACTTTCCTGAGAGGCCATTACCAGTGATATTTTGATAACGCCAAATTTGTCCATAACGCTTTTTTAGAAAGGTTGTGTCCTGTTCCAAAGGTTATGTCCATTGAAAACCATAAATACTCCTCATTAGATGAAAATTTTGCATTGGATTTGGGAGTAGAATTTGAAATCCCATGTTAAGAATCTAGTGCAGTTTCTAAAGATAGCTTTCACGGACGGCCAGAAAAGCAATGAAGGCTCTGTTGCAACATCTTCCACTTCTGCACACATTTCCCCTACAACTCACATTGATTTTGCAGAATACCAGTGATGGGTGGAAGAAAAAAAGTTGTCATTAGGGTTCAATCCCAACTTTGGATCAAACACCATTCTCCCTTCTTTTGGCAGGGCCTGCGAATTCTTAAAGGATGAAATTTAGAATTACATGAACTACTCCCCTGGAGGGCTATGTCCTGATGATGAAGTTAGTGCTCAGAGGCTGATGCTCAGCAGCTGTGAGCCTTTGCCTTGAAGAAGATGCTTCCCCAAAATCCCAAAAAATTACAGGGAGCTAGATCCATATCTACGTAGCCTCTAGAAAATTCCTCTAGATTCTAGCATTCTCTGGAGTGCCTATTCTTGCAAGAAGTACATGTGTTTGGTGAACAAAAAGTACCAGAAAGCATTTGATGACTGCAAGGACTATTTTGATTTTCAGAGCAAGGAAAGCACAAGATGGATGCATTCTTTATTTGCCATGGATCTCTCCATTGATGAAGTTATGGCTCTGAAGAAAACTAAGGATGGAGCTTCAAAAATCAGAATTAGTCTAGATATTGGGGGAGGCACTCACACATTTGCGGTGAAAATGATAGAGAGGAACATCACCATTATCACAACTTCCATGAACTTCAATGGGACCTTCAACAATTTCATTGCTTCTAGAGGTGTGGTTTCTTTCTACATTTCAATTTCTCATTCTTTGATGGAACTCTAGATATTGTGCACTCCATGAATGTTCTTAGCAACTGGATTCTAACGGATCTGCTGGAGTTCATATTTTATGATATCTATAGAGTTCTGAGGCCTAGTGGGATCTTCTGGCTTGATCATTTTTTTTGCATTGAGGATCAGATCACCACTTACGCTCCCATGATTGCAAACATGGGTTTTGAAAAGCTTAAGTGGGCTATGGATCCTAAGCTTGAACGGGGCCCTGAGCTCAAAGAAATGTACATCACTACAGTTTTGCAGAAACCCACCAAGATCCATTCCTCCCTTCCTAGGTGATGAGTTTCAAGGGACTACTTTCTGGCTTCTAAAATTTTAGGAAAAAGACATTAGGCTTGGAGCTTGGATGTAGAGTGCTACATATTTATGAAGATGTTAACTGGTCATTTTCATTTTATTGATGCATTCTCAAAATTTAATTTCATTCAGTAAAAAAGCTGCTGGTTATTTAGGGCATGTTGTGTAATCTAGCAATGATATAAAGAGGATTGTTGTGAACTTTTATCTAGCCACGAATGTAAATGTTTGTTTGGGTTCGTCTCCATGACATGCAACATAAGATTATGATACCAACAACACACCGAAAAGAATATGCCAACAACAAAGAAAGGGTTATACCAGCAATGTAAAGGATCATACCAACATAACAACTCGTTGGACGGTTCATTATCATTCAGTAGATATGACTCATGTTTTACCTTTCTATTTGTGATGCCTTCAAATGATTCAGATGGTTGGTAGAGTTTCATTCAATCATTTAGGCATATTTTATGCCAATGACATAAGATCCAACTATAGAACACACGACCAATGATTCTTTCAAGAATTGAGACGGAGTTTTTCAACCTCATGAAATTAATAAATTTTTAAAAAGCTAATGATGTTAATGAAAGAGTAACTCATTTGTGTGATTTTCTGACAAGATGTGAGTTTAACAGTTACCTATGTTCTTCAGTTGTCTAGATTTCAGTAAATTTATGCATGGGGGAGGGATACAGACATATACTTGAAGAGGAGAGTATAAAGACATTTTTTGACACCGTACTATGGTTTGCATGTGGTAACCAGCATTTGGTTCCATAGTTTTAGTTATATATGGTATATAATTCAGAATAGGGGAAATAGGAAAATCTTATTTGATTAATGCTACTTGCAAAGAATTATATAGAGTTTAGCCAATGGGTAAGAATAATACATTAAGTCATCACATGTAGTTATTACACCCATCATGGTTGAGGATCTCACCAAGTACCTTTGAAGTTAGCATGGTCTTTCTGAAGCATCCTTGGTTCTTTGTAAATCTTTATGTTTCAAGTTTCAATAAAGCTTTGTGGTTTGGTTTGTAAGTTTATTTGGTGAGAGCTTAAGAGTTGGTTTGGAGCCTTGGTTACATTTTTTGCATTTTCCCTTCTTGACAGAATTGGTGTGCATAAGACTAGAAGTGTAGTTTGCTATGTTTTGTTTCATAGAGTTTCAATAGACATTAAGACAAAGAGATTTTGCTTCTTGCTGTGAACAAGCCTTTGAAAATTCTCATCATGGAAGTCCCAAGTACATGGATTGTCATGTACTTTGCTAGAATTTCTGCATTTGTTTCTAATGTTGATTGTTCAAAAAATCTAAGGTACAAAACTCTTGAGACGTTTTGATGAATATACGAGAAGGAAAGATGATTGATGAGGATTATGACTTTTTAAGCTTGAGAATGCAACTTCCATCAACATCGGATGGGTGAGATGGATTTGAGGATTTTGTGCATTTGTTTGATACAAAGGATAAAGTGCATATGCATAATGAGAAAATATTACTCAAAATACAGAAGCCAATTCTATGGTGCATAGTAGATAGAAAGATAAATGGTCTGAAATTTTTGGATGATTCAGAAGGAGAATTGGACCGAGTAGTGTTCATTTGTGAGGATGCATGGGTTATGCTCACTGTTAATCTATGGACAGAAGCAAGATTGGTTAATGATGCATTGGGAGTCACTAAGAAAATAATATATAGTCCACACTGTCAACCTGCACAGTTGCCATCGTATGTCATCATTGAGTTTGACTCCTATATTGGAGTACCGTATGATAATGAACATCCTCGACAAGTACCCATTCCACCAATCATACGTGGAGGATCTTGCCAACTACCACTTAGATTAGCATGGGCTTTAACGATACATAAGTCACAGGGAATGACATTGGAGAAAGCGTGTATAGATGTTGGTAGCAAAGAAACAATAGGTCTTACATTTGTGGCACTATCTTGAGTGAGGAGTGTTGACAGTTTGAAGATATTCCCTCCAATCTCCAATGAAAGATATATCAAGATATTTAAGGCTTCACACCTTCAAAGTAGATTGGATAAAGAGAAACACATTAAATCTAATGAAGAATGATCTCATTCTTATAATCATTCAATAAAGCATTCCATGGTATTATAATATTTTTATCTGTTATGTTTAAATCATCGCTGCAGTAGATGACTGGCGATCACTAGCTTAGTTATATATTTATAAGATATATCTATAAATTGGCCGAGAGAATCTTATTTGTTTACAAGTAAAAACTTCTTTGAGTAAAAAATTTCACGACTTCTGGACGAAGAACAAGATTTAAAAACTCAAATTTTCATGCCTTCTGGACAAAGAATAGATCTACTATTCTTCTAAAAATATCTAGAAAATCCTAATAAAAACTATTGTCAAATTTAAATAAATTATCAAATTAGAAATTAATTTTTATATTTTTAATCAAACCATAGAGGCTAGAAGCTTGATGCCAAGTAATCTATTTATCCTGCATGTGTAGACAAGAAATTGCAATAATATAAAATTTGCTCCAAGTGATACACAATTTAAATGCATTAGTAGTCCAAGATTCTTCATTAAAAGGAAGTAACCATGAGATAATTTTCTTAAGAATATCTTCTAAATTTTGATGAAATGGAAGTAATAATTCAAGGCAATAATGTACCTCATTGCAAATAGTTTCACTACCTAGGATCAATCCTCCAATCAGATAGTAAAATTGATAAAGATACCAAAAATAGTATTGAGGTAGGATGGTCAAAATAGTCATAGGATAGTGGTGTTCTAAGTGATAAAATAATACCAATAAAATGAAATAGAAAATTTTACATGATAGTAATCAATCTTGCTATCTTATATGGTGCTAAATGTTGGGAAGTAAAAAAGAGACATAAATAAAAAATTAGTGTGGTAGAAATATGAATACTTCAATGGATGTTGAATGTTATATTAGAGATAAAATACACATTATAGATATTAGAGGAAGATCTAGAGTATCTTCTATTTTTGATAAGCTACAACAATGACAGCTTAGATAATTTGGACATGTGCAAAGAAGGTCAGACAATGAGCTTATAAAGAAAGGTTGATACATCACTGCTCCAAGAAATCCATCAAAAGGAAGATCAAAGAAGGCATGGGAAAAAATAAATGAACATGATTTAAAGAAACTAGAAATAAATAAATATTAGCACTTAATAAAGATGAATGTTTAAAAAAACTCATGTAGGCAACCTCATTTTGTTGGGACAAAGCTACGATGATGATGATGATGATGATGATATCTTATGAAATTATAATATGATGGTAATTCCAATATTTACTAATATTGTACTATATCTTCTAAATTATTTCAAGAATTGAAAAAATAGAAATAGAAATGACCTAAAGGAAAAGAAAAGAATGAAGAAAGTTATTAGAAGACCAACTATTATCATTCTTAGGTTTTCCTTACATAAGTCTATTTCTTAAAAGGAGCATCCAAACATGATCTCCATTCATGCACTTTGTAATCCATTTCATTATAAGAGAAATACCATAGTTATAACAATTAATGAGGCCAAGTTCTCATTCTTTTTTGTTACTAATGCAAATATTCCAAGAAACTCCTGAAAGCCATTTCTATGTTGCTTAGCATACCAAAAGAACTAATAGATGATATGATCAATTCTATCATAAGAAGCTTTAGAAAGATCCTAACAACTAGAGTAATAAACATGAGTTGATTGAAGCATTTTCCTAATAAATAAAAATTTTCTAGAAAGTGTGAGCTTTGTTTTCTTTCCATTTATCAAACCTCTTTTCAATTTTATCAACTACATAATCCCACAAAATAATAAGATTAGGATTAAAAGAAAAAAATATTCCTAAAACTTTGAAGAAAGAATATTTTTTCAAGATTTTCCAATTCTTGAGAGTAACCCAGCCATCAATATTACCATTACAATAAACAATCAATTTTTTCCAGTTGATTCGAGAGCCAAATAACATGCACTAATCCTTCACTCTAGCTAAAAGAGTATTGATATGTTACAAAGAATTGTTGATTATAAAAAGAGAATGATCTACAAAGTGCATGCTAAGAAATTATATACCTTGATCATCAATTAAAATTTTCTCAGTGATATTCCTTTATAGATCATAATGTAGATTATGTAAAAGAAAGTCTGCAAAAATAATAAAAATATAGGGAGCTAGAGAACAACCTTAATGAACTAACTATTAAAGATAAAAGGAGGAACTTAATCCAAAATTAGTAGCAAGTTGAGCATTAGAATCAATGAGTATGGTATGGACAAGAAAAATAAAATAATCACCAAATCCCATTTTATAGAGACAAAAGGTATTAAAATTCTATTTAATCTTGTCATAAGGTTTGGCATAAACTAACTTAATAAAAGTAATGTCTTAATTAGTATCAAAATCCCACTACATTCCCTTCCAACCTATAATAACACTATTTAATATATGTGATGAGTGGAGAGATACCCCTACACTCAACCATGTGAATATGAGCATTTTCACATGCAATCTGGTTGAACTCCACAGATGGACTAGTTGTCGCACCTAGACAATTAGCCTTAGGTTGCAGTTCGCTATATTCCCACCTAGACTAGTATTATATTTTTCATGTATGGTTTAGTCCAGAGTGAGGTGTATGATGTGTTCCTAATCTAATGCTACTCTTGAAGGCAGTGAAAAATAATGTTAACTAAGCTAAGCTAGGATGGAAAGGGTAAGAGAATCTAATCTAGCTTAAGTGCAATGAGCATCTATTCCTTGATCATCTATACACACCTTGGACTTCGTGCATGACTACCACTGGGATTACCAAGCACAGATCCTAGGTACACTAGTGGGTTACCAAGTAGTCACACTTAAGAGCTCGTAATCAAGTCGTACTCATTCTGCCTTTCTAGGAGGTCAAGGTGAGAGAGAGACTAATTAAGAAAGCAGTAAATAACAATTAAATAATTAAATAAATAACAAAGTGAATGTTGCAATGATGAGGTAATCTTGATCTTTATTTCTAGTCATGTGCGTGTCCAAGTATGTCACACTTGAATAAAGGATGTCGTACAATTACATTCACCACACTACGGGTAGACACTAGAAAAATAATCTATCTCTGGAGGAATCAAATTGCCAGAGCTTCACTACTGTCTAACTCCTAATGATGAACAAGGAATAGAAACTTCTTATTTATAGAAATTATGGTAGACTATGATATCTCATACACGATATCACAGGGGAAGATGCCATATCGCATAAGAGATATCGCGGGGGATGCGATATCACGGCCCATTCTATATCACGTCCCATCATACCCCCACGACTGAATAAAAACTCATCCTCGAGTTACAGTGATTACACAGTGGATAGGTATGGGATTATTAATGGAAAAAGAAATGGGACAATGCCATAGTGTAGGAAGAGAACACAACACACAAAATATACTACAACAACAAAATTTAGAACTCATGTAGTTCCTAGTGGCAGTGGCTCCTCCATAGGTGTCTTTCCCTTTTCTTGCACTCCAGGTCTTGGGATTTGATAACGTTGAAGTATGGCTTGAATTTTCTCTTCTTGTAAGGCCTTGAGTGCCTTGGCATGCGTGTAAGTTTGCACTTGTGCCATAGAGGCAACCCAGTCAGCCTTCCCTTTTTCTTTTGCCACCTTTTTATTCTCTGTCAACAGTTTATTAAGTTGATTGGTTCTGAAAGTTTGCAGCTGGTTCTAAGAAACCTTTGGCCCTATATTCAGAAGGTTTAATACTTCCAAAATGGCTTGAATAGAGAAATCAATAGTCACACCAAAAGTGTTAACCATGGTGCCTTCTTCTTTATTGTGCCAAAATTGGTACGTTTCCCCTAAGTACCAGGTACTACTTTTAGAGAGGGTATCTCCTGCTTCTGCCTGCTTGGACCGTACAGTAGGAGGATCTTCTTTGATGAATGCTAAATGATTGTTCCTCCTATTCTGCATGTTGTCTAGCAGGAACTTGTCCTTCACCTCTCCTAGGTTATTTGATCGCACCTTGAGCAGGACCTTCCTGTTGTTCACTTTTCGGGGCCATCTACAATCACACGGGATTGATCATTAGTAAGATTGTTACCAAAGTTATGTTATACCTTACTTCTTACCTTAATTAATTAATAATTTTTTTAATCTTCGTGTGATCTTTCCCAAAAGATTGTAATAATGAGTCTTGTGACTTAGGTGATTTCCAATTTTAATTTTCTAATATAGCTAAGGGATGAAATTATTTTTGACACATTTTATTCTTTATTTTATAAATAATTACCCTTAATAATGTCCTTTGGGTGGTGATGAATTTCAAAAAATTTATGCACTATTCGGCATGTGCCCCTCCCCCACAATTAAGCTGAACACTCCGGGTTCAAGTAGGTTCAAACGGAATGAAAATCGGAGTACCAGTGAGCAAGTTATGGATATGAAAGCAAGGGACGCACAATCGCGAGTCGTAGAGAGGACTTAAAAAACTTCCCCTTTGTGAACAATTGCAAATGATGTTGATTAGCATAGGGGGGTCACGTATATATATTTTCATCAAAGTTAGGGCACTTNGAACTGGTTTTGAAGGAACAAAAATTATGATGGTATGGAATTTATCAATAAGGATCTCAGATGGTAGAGAAAAAGGCTAGGTGATGATTCATAAGAATGTTGAATGAGAGAGATAGTAATAAGGGAAAGAATATTATGAACAATACGCTGAGGATAATAAATGGTGTGTTTGAGCTATGTCATAAGTGAAAATTACAAAAGATTACACAAGTGGGTCCTCCCCAAAGAAGGTTCCAACCTATAATGCCCTTGTGTAACCACACTTAAAGTGTCCGTGGGAACTAGAAGGGCTACATGTAATCCACACTAACTCCACAAAACACACACATGTAAATATCACTGGAATGAGGTGAAAATTCTATGCTGCATGGGACACGAACTACAATTACATGAATAGTGATATGAGATGAACTATAGAAAGGGATCGTAGAGATTGGGACATGACGTGACTAACCAAAGGCATAGTGAATCCTGTGTGTAAAGCATGATTAATGTGTCATTGACCCATCATTCCAAGATCAGGACCAAGTCCATTCCTCGAATCAGTGACACCGCATTGATTCATCCCATGATGAGCAACTATGAGAGTACCATAACAACAAGGCATACAATCACTTGGCATTTTATGCAAGGGAGGAGTGATTTATGTTTTATGGCACTTTTCTTTACTTTTCTTCTTTTGTTTCTTTTTTCATTTTTTCATTTTTTCATTTTTTTGAATACTAAATCCAGAGAAATCGCCAACCTTCAGGCATGGGTGCATGTCTTTCCAATGGGACCCTCTAGAACAACATTTGATATTTGAGTTCCCTCTTGATTACTCTTACTCCCATTTTTCATTAGATCTACAAGGATCTTAGTACAACCACATTACATGATAACACCCACAAAGGTCACCAAAGAGAATCCACAAGTCCCCTTGATGTCATACCCTAATCATCCCCCCTTGGTCCATCCTTCTTCATTCTAGGTAAAATGAATACGAAATTAATTTTAAGTTTTAAAAATGTCAAGAATATCACTGTACCCTCGAACAAAACCTCTTTATTTTTAGAGTGGATGAGTGGGTGTAATGGGCTCACTGTAAAAAATAATTGATCACTCATGACTTAATAACATAGAACACATCTCAACCAAAGATCCACATGAGTGTTTTATTCATAGACGAGGTTACTTATAAAACAACGTAACAAAAAGTTGAAAAATTGAAAAAAACTGAAAAACAAAAATTGAAAAATCAAAGAAAATGAAAAATATTTATTAACCCTGCTTGTTATTTAGAATGGGGGATATCCCCCATAACTGAACAGTTGAGCATGGAAAGGATTAATAAATGAAATATGAGGATCCTTGCATGTTGGAAATATTGGAACTGGTCCATACTTACCCCATTGGGATTCACACACTTGATTATAATGAGCATAGTAGAGCATTTTATACAATGTAGTTCCCAGATAACGAGTTGACCCACTATGATGTTTAGGACCATTAGATGATATGCAAGGATTGGGATGATGCCTCCCATGGTTGTGTTCATTGGGCCGTATGGTTGTTGGAGTGTTAGTTGGTGGCCCTGATGAAGTAACATGAGGCACTGGGTTTGAAGATAAGGATGCATCACAGTGTGGCACTTGTGCTGAGTTGGAAGATGCAGTGGCCTCTGAATTATGTTGTCCCTTCTTATGGATGTGTTTAAAGAAAGGACACTTTTGATGTTGAGGAGGCTTTTCAGTGTTGTTAGTAGTAGTAGCACAAGTGTCGTTCATGAGTTGTTTTTGTGGCGTAGGCACCTTAGGAACAATTAGTGGCACTATGGAAGGAGGGAAAGGATGAGAATATTGAAAGTTAGGAGGATTATAAGGTGCACAATGTGGTGGATGTGTTGGAGGCATGGGTTGATAGTATTGTGGAGAATGGTACTATGGTGAGATAAAGTATGTTGGCCCAATTGGAGAAATAGGATGTTGAACATGATAAGCATTTGGATTCGGATGATACGAAGGGTGTCTCCAGTCCAAGGGTGATCTCCCCCATGACTGGGATTATTGCCACTATGATTGAACATAGTATCTCTGTACAAACTCTAGATGTAACATATTTTCCCAATGATCATGTAAATGTAACAATATTGGGCATTGACACTTGGGGTGATCGTACAGGCATATGTTGCATTCATACGTATGATTGCTAGTTGAGCTCTTATTTTTCTTATCCCTTCTTTCCGATTCTCTACTGTTTTATCCTGCTTCTTGGGTTGTCAAAAATTTATCTCCAATGGTATTGATACATTCTCCACACTTTTGATTCATCCATTCCAACATCTTATTGATCTTTGCCTCAGCTTCTTCTAACTTTGTTTGTATTGGCAAAGATGATGTTTCCACCTTAAGATTGGTTGATTTCTCCTTTTTATGATTATGGACCTTTGTTAAGTTGAATTTTGTGTCCCGTTGATGTTTTTCAACACTCTCCCATTGAGTGATTTCTTCTTCTTCTTTTGCTACCTTCTTAATAAGCTCTTGGACTTGATGGGTTCATAGTTCGTATAATTGACCTTGGGCATACATTCCTAAGGTCTCTCTTGTTTCATTACATACCCCATCAATGATATAATACATTAGCCTTTCCTCGGAACACCAATGGCCTGGGCAGTTGTTTAGTAGTGCATAGTATCTTTCTAAGGCCATGTCCAAGGGTTCATGTTTTGCTTGTTTCCATCCTTGGATTTATTTCCTCAAGGCTGACACTCTTGAGTAGGTTTGATATTTTTGATTAAAGACTTCTATCATTGTTGAACAACATCGTATTGAATTTGGGTTTAACGATCTATACCATACATTTTCTTTGTCAACAAGTGTCATAGGAAAGAGCTTAAGTTTTTGCCAACCGTTATCACTGTTGTTCCATGTGTAGGCATCGTAGAAGGCTAGTAAGTGTTGTTGCGGATCTAAGTCATAGCCTCCAGAAAAAGTAGGGAAGTTGTTTAAATTGAACTTGGGTAGATGAATCTCTTTACGACGCCTATGTGAGATTCGAACAACCTCTTGTATTTGCATTAAGCTTGTAGTGGCTAGTGAGGGCTCATCGTCATCTTGTAAGTTATGCTTTCGTTTGTTGGGATGACGTTGTTTTCATTCATGTTTATAAGAAACTTCCACTTCAGGTTGTATACTCCAATCTTCATCGTATGGTTTAGTCCAATATTTATTAATGAATTCATTTATATAAAGTGATTCTAGTTTAGACACTTTATTCTTTTCTTGTATAAATTTAAAAAATTAATTGCCAAGTTCATCTTCAATTTTTAGCCAACATATGCAACTTTTAGTTTCAAAAGCAATCTAACATTCTTTAGAATAACAAGATTTAGAAAAGGATTTTTGAGTTTTAAAATCAAAGAGATTCTAGTCTAAAATAATTTGGATTTAGTTTATAGATTCTACAAGATCTTCTTGTACTTAATTCTTATGTTTAGCAAATTACTTTTCAAATTATTTAGCATAATTTCTAACTCTATACATATTCATTATAACCAAACAATTCATAAAATATTACTAGTAGGCTTTTTCTGCATTTCATAAATATTTCAAAATATTTTCTCCACTAGGTCTTATGAACATATTAACATTCATATAAAATAACTCATGCTTTTAAAAGTATGAAGAATTAATTAGAGATAGAAAAATGCTAATAGGAAAATTATTTGACAAACTAGTATCTATATGCTCTTTTGCTTTCCCTATAGACTTCCAAAATGAAACTTTAGAGATATAAAATCTATCAAGTTAATGATAACTTCTATCATTTACTTATTAATAATTACACTAATTATAATGTTTCTCACTTAAATGATGTCAGAATATATTGATAACATTAGAAAGAAAATATGTGTCTTTAAAATTACTCCAACTTTATTTTTTCTTGAAAAGACATATTAAGAGGAAGACCACCAAGTTTATCTAAATGGATTTTAACCATATTGAAATCACCTCAATGAATCCAAGGAAGTTAGGTAGAGATAGAAGATATATCTAAACCTCTAAAGAATCTTTTGAATTATTAGAAGCATAAATATTATAAATTTTATCAAAAAGTAATTCAAATAACTCTTCTCATATTGTCAAAACTAGTATTCAAAACTTTTCCAATCCAATTTTTATTAACAATAATAACAATGCCTATTTTATGAACTTCATGAGTAGTAGAAAAAATAATGTAGTTTTTTAAAAAGCACTTACTAATAAAACTAATATCATGAACTAAAATATTAATTTCTTATGGAAAAAAATTGGAGATAAATATCAGTTTAAAAGATATTTTTTGGAAATGAGTGGTTTGGTATTCCAACACTCCACCGTACAAGTCACAAGTGTTTACACATGGCCAGATTATAATCCATGGATGGCCAATGTAAATTGACTAGTAATTGAGGTTCAGTTTGTGATCGTTGTCTTCTCACTTTAAGTTAACAAAGTGCAAGTTGTATGGTTTAAGACTTGATGAGGTATATGACAGATTAATGTTGTTGGCTTAAATTAAGACTAAGCATAAACATGGTTGAAATAGAGTAATATAATCTAAGACTAAGTGTAATGAAAGTAAAGAGACTATTCTAGCCTATAGATAATAAGTATCTATTCTTAGTTTACTATTCAATCTTGGGCTTATGCAACCATCATTGGGGTTACCAAGTATTATGTTAGTAGGAAAACCAAGCAATGACACTACTAGGATTACAATGATTACACTTTATGCTTGAAAGCAATCATACTTATACTACCTTACTAAGGAACATTAGAAAAGTAAAGTACTTAGAAACTATAAAGCACATAATCAAAGTAAACATGATGAAAAGTAAAAATTGAACCAAGTAATAATGAACTAAGTAAGAGTAAAGTAAACTAAGTAGAATGTTGCAATGATGAAAAACAATATTGATCTTTATTTTTGGCCATGACTTCTACCTAAGAACAATTCACTTAAATAAAGATTTTGTACAACTATTTAACACCACACTACGGGGATTCACTAAATTGCTAACTATAAAATTATAGAAACAAACTACAAAAATTTACCTAAGTGTTAGACCAAATTTTTTCATTTGATGTGATGATGGGTCAATATTTATAAAGAAGACTAGGATCCACTACATAATATCTATGATAATGTAAGTAGGGTTATGATATCATAGATATGATATCACAGTCCTTTGATATAAGCAAGTTATCATACCCTCATGACTGATTGAAAACTAGTCCTCAAGTTAAACAAAAAGAAAGATAGAGTTCATTATTGTGGGGTTGTATATATACTTGAATACTATCACTTATTTAGATGATTTACTCTAGTGTAAATGTTGCACTATCATTCGAGGTTTACAAAATTATGATGCATTGCATGATGGACACATATGACAAATAAAAAAAGAAAAAAAATAGAAATTTTAGGTATTGATGTATCCTTTAGGTTCCCAGTGGTAGTGGCTCCTTCATCAATCTCTTTTCCTTGTCATTAAGCTTATAAAATTGATATCTATTAAGTAATGCTTGAGGTTTCTCCTCTTCAAATCTTTGATCATGTACTATCGAGGCTAATTCAATAATGTTTGCTAGAGTCAGTACCTCCCATGGGCAAGGCAACTCTGAAAACATTTTATTTGCCTTCACATACCATGTCGTGAATTTTTTTCTTTCTTCCTTAAATTCTCTAGCTATTTTTCCTAGCTCTTGATAGTCTATCATTCTTCTAGTTAGATTTTCTATAATGTCCTTTTGGTCATAGTAGCTAGCCTTAATCACCTAAAGTTAATAGTTTGCAATGTGTAGCTTTTATTGGATGTCCTTATTTAAAAACTCTTTCTCATATAGCACATAAACTATGATCACTTTCTACTCTAGTTCATTTCTAGGTCTACATGCAATGAGCATGGCTAGATTAGCATAGCGAAGGTTTGCTAATCCTATGTATTTTGTAAGATCTTTGATCTACATATATTTGTTCTTAATTTCAACATGATGAACATGGGCAAGACCATCAAGGATTTTTTGCCAATGAAGTTCTTACATTGTAATGATGCTAATTTTGGCCTTGGTCATCTAAATTTCTTTCCCATTAATTTATTCATACATTTACACTTAGTCTCTAAAGTGCTCTTTTAGTCTTTCATGCTTATTGGCCTCATTTTTCCATGTGCTAATATTAATAGCTAACTTTTTGTGGATTGCTTAGAATTCCTTCATTGATAAGGTTTTATTCTCTTTGGCCAATTTTTGCATGTCCTGGTTAACTCTTGTGAACTACTGTTTGAGTTGATGGATGCTCTCTTCAAGGACATTTTTTTACTTTAAAATATCAGTCAACATTATATTCTCTACAATAATATTTTTTTTCTTCCTCTAAGGAAAATATGATGTTGGCATGAGCATATTTTTGTGCTTTAGCCACTAAGGTGTTCCATGTTGCTTTCTCCTTCTCCTTATAAACTTAAATATTTCTAGCTACCAGCTAGGTTACTTATTTAATTTTGAATTTATCTAGCTCATCTAGTGCTATGTATTATGCAAGGTCTTATTTCTCAAGTCTTAATGTTGTTGAATTATGCTATAATCTCTTCATCTCAGTTTTTCCATGATCAACCCTAGTTTCAGCCATCACTAGCTTTCTCTTTATTAAAATGATCTCAGTTCATTGCAATGATATCGCTAGGGATATCAAAAGGGTTCTGCATCACTTGATCTTTCTATAGAATTTGATCCAAGATATCCTCATGTTCTTGTGAGGCCATAGAGATTCCAACTATTATTTCAACATCTTTGGTTCTAGTTATATCGACTAGCAGTACAATGGGAAAATTAAAAGACTTCTTAATATGATCAGTAATAACTTCAGTTGATCCTACTACATCTTGGTGTCACATAACCACAAATATGACTCCTTCTCTTATTTTTAGCATATCCTAGAATGATGTAATGTTCCCTAATATTTTTTGTGTCCAATCCTCATGTTCTCTTACCTGTAATGATATTTGATCACTAGCAGTGCCTATTAATATTACAATACTTATTGGAATATCTCTGACTTAGTACATGATTGAGAATTTTTTATTCTTTCAATTGATGGTTTCTACAATATACTATAAATGGCTCATAGAAGATCTATAATCTTGTTGTGCTAGTGGAGCACTTGATCCTGTTCTATCACTAGATGGTGTTGATCCATTGGGTCCTACTTGTTCTTGTCCTATGGCTAGAATGTTTCTAGCTAGTATGGATTTTGTAGCTACCTCAGTGCTTGCTGGGTTCTCCAATTGATAAGAGGCACTAGCTTTAACATCTCAACATAGGATGCATTCTAGGCTTTGCGTAGAACATCATTGGTGTAGCCTAGAATTCTAGCTTGCTTACATAGTATTCTTATGATGAAAGGGAATGACAAAGTGAGTTTCCTTGCCTTCTTTTCTTCAAACCTTCTTTGGATTTCTGAAAACAATAAGTGAGCCATGTATGCTTGGAATTTCCCCATGAGGATGAAGTTCCTCTTATAGCATAGGTGGAAATCCCACTTAATCTCTTGATGGAAAAAATATGATAAGTCCTAATCTTGAAGTATACCTTTCCTTCAGTGGATAATCCACTATATTATTTTTTGTTATTCCCTAAGCCTTCTATAACCAACACTTCTTTGCATTAGTGTCGAACCTTGTGTATATTTGTGTGATATTTGCTCCAACATTTGGAAGATTCAGTGCCTTTGCAATTGCTTCAACTATATATGGCACTATGATCCCTTTAATTTTGATGATGGCATCATATTATTTATTTTTTCAAAATTGATAAACTTTCCTTGAGTACCATTCACCACTTCATGACAATGTTTTCCAAAGAAAAGAGGATTTAAGTTGCACTTGGACATTGATAGGTGCAAACTACATGAATTTTCTAAAGTTAAGTTTCAAAATGACTATGGAACTGATGGACTTCTCCTAAATAGCTTGAAAATACTCACTTGACAATCTAAGGCACTATCCCTACTCTTGAGCTTGTGGTGCTTCAGCTTTAACTTGTGTAGTAGTATGTTTTATTGCAGGTGTTTACTAATGAATGCTAAAAAACTAAGTATCTTACTCAGCTTGTGGAGTTTGTTCTCCAACTTGTCCTTTTCCTCTTTGCTATGAGGATCCTTTGACTATGGGTCTTTTACAATCATAAAGAATCCATTTAAGATTACCTAAGGATTTGAATTAAGTTTCTAACAATTCATAATCCTTTCCTGATTTCTTGGATTCAATTAAGATTTATCCTTAGTATTACTTTTCAGCTCTTATTATGATTGTAGAGTTCAAAAATTTTTAAAAAAGAAACTCATAACTATTGTATTTTCTAATGTATTATGAGCAAGTTAGTTCTTTATGATCTCTCATAATGATCATTTCCTTATGTATGAATGTATAAATAGTTCTTTGAGAATGATCTTTAACTTTACTTGGTTAATTAGTTAAAATGTGAACAATTATTATAGTTCTTACCCTTGTTATGTTCTCCTAGGTGTTATAAATTTTTTTCTCAAATTGCATAACTATGCATAGTACTCTCCCCCAGAACTAAGTTGATCACCGTAGGATCAAGAGGGTTCAAGAATCATGCAAATTGAAGCTACTATGAAGAAGCTATGAAGCTGAAAAATTTAGTTTTTAGAGAGTTAGAAAAATGGTATGAACTCCCTATGCATCAAGAATGAAAAAAAATTTCTAGCTCCTCGCTCATACATATAGATTTTTGCAATGCCAACATCGTAGTTGCAATGTCATAGGAGCTAATACATCGTAGTTATGATGTCACCATTAAAACATTTGAAATTTTGGCATTTTATAATGGAAAAATTGAGTGAAATGAGTAGTCTGGAAGATGTAAAGATGGGTAAAAGGATTCTCAAGTATGGATGATGCTCAAAATATGAGATTTTATCATTAAAAATATATGAAAGAAGGTATAGTTAGCAAAGTAAGTTAATGAGGTATATAGAAGATGATTGGTAGGAATTGTTAAACATGTGATCAGGCATGAGTATGTAAGAAAGTAAAAAGGATTTCTTTAAGTGATCTAGAGGCACAAGATGATGTGGAATTGATCATTAGGTATGAAGTACAAGAGTTATACGAGTAGGTCCTCTCCAAAGCAGGCTCTAGCCCTTAGTGTCTTTATATAACCACACCTACAAGTATCCATAGCCACTCAAGGAGTTGAATGTAAAATATACCTATCTTTCAAAACACACATATTAACATCACTTGAATGAGAAAATAAAAATATACTATACAAAACCATTAAAATATGATTATATATAATAGTGAGGTGAAATGGAAGTAGCAAGGGATTAGAGACAATGGGAGATGAGGTTTCTTTCCATAGGCACAATGAATTCTATGTGTAATATATTATTATAGTAATTATTAGCCCTTCCATCCAAGATTCAAAACAAGTCCATACTACTTACCATTGACATTGCATTATATCATATCAAAACAAACAACCACAAGATAATCATAACTATAAGAAGTATTATCACTTGGCAAAGAAATTCAAGGAAGTAGTTTATTAATAGCATACTTTATTTTTTCAAGGAGACATGACCATTAGATAGAGGAGTGCCTTGAGGCATGGGTAACATGTCTTTCCAATGGAACCCTTAAAAATTTTTACTCAATGCATTTATTAGTTTATTAATGTTTCAAACTTACAAGATGAGTACCTTCATGCATGAGTAATATGTCTTTTAAATGACATGATAAGGTAGAAGTTATTCTGGACATACTTCCATTTTTCATTAAACCTCGAGTAGATAATACAACTTAAAAGTAGGATAAAAGTTATAGTAACAACCTTAAAGAATCCATAAATATCCTTCATGTCACATCCTTTTCACTGTTACTTGGTCCTTCACTTTTCTATCTAGGCATACTAATAACATATTTATTTTAGTTTTATTATGAAGAGAATGTCATTATGTCCATGTATAGAACCTCTTATTATTGGAAATAAGTGAATGGATGATGTGGTCTCACTATATATAGAATCAGTCCTTCAATTATTTGATAACATCGAGTAAAATTCACATTATTGGAACTAAATCTTATCTTATTCCTTTGAACTTTATTAGAAAAATCAATAAATATGTGTAAGAAAGATGATAAAAAATTATAAAAAAATGATAAGAATGGAAAAATGATGAGGATGGAAAAAATGTAAAGAGAATTTAAAAGATATCAAAGAATGAAAAATGATTAAGATATGGGAAAGGTATAAAAGAATGGAAAAGATATTAAAGAATGTAAAAAAATTGGTAAGAAATGTAAAAAGTGTAAAAAAAATTATAAACTAAAAAAATTATAAAATAGAAAAGTTGAAATGCATGTATCAATTCTTGATTCAAAATAAGGTACCTCTCCTACGACTAAACTCATGGGCAAGTATTTGAAAAATGGACCCTAGATCCCCAAGATCATACACTCTAGGTTTGTTGTTTATCATCCCTACTAATTTATATTTTTGTTTATTATTTCACGTGAAATTGATGATACTCAAGTTTTGAGCTCTTTTTGATACATATTCTATTAGAGAAGATGGTATTTATTTTCTAGAAGATCCAACTATGTTCTTTTGTTTATTCATAATTTCATGTTTTAAGTCTTCATAGTTTATTCATAATTTCATTTTTTAAGTCTTCATATTTTGTACTTGTTGCAGGTGTATGGTCATGGTTTAGAATATCATTTTGTAAGTTCTTAGTTTTGGTAATTTTCTTGGGGTAATAGTTGATAAGTGAATTGGTTGTTTCCATGCATATTTTGGGTAGTTTTATCTTCTTATTTCTCAACCATTGGGTATCTTTTGGTTTAGTGGACATTATTTTTTTCTTTTATGCACAAACATTTTTTCAGATTTGCTATGGGCTAGTGTAAGGATCATGTTGACATTCTACAAATTTGGTCCACAACTACATCCTTCTTTATCATAAGTAATGCATGAAATTATTTATGTTTGTATGGCTTGTTACTCATTTTCCTTGGAAATTTCTAAGGACAAATCTCTCATTCCTAACTTAGCATCAACTATGCTAGGCCATACTCTCTCCATACTAATAGGAAATTCCCAATTATCATTCTTTACATCAATTACTAGAAAATATTCTAGATGAGATCATCCATTGGTATTGGTTACTACATATTCTATTTTTCTCAAAGAAATGAACACTAATTGATCTATTAGCTCTAGTCTTATGTTGTACTTCCTGAAGGCCTTTAGGTTCCATGCCTTGTATGTTTATTAAGATATCAAGTTAACTCCGAAACTTGAATCTAGTAGAGCTTTCCATTATGAATTTTTAGCAATTTATAAATAAATCAAAATATTTGTAGGATCTATTCTTTTCTTAGGAATATTTCTTGCTTTTATCTAGTTTAATACTGCATTAGTTAGCATGAATTATAATCTTGTGATTTGACTATTGTGGAAGCATGATGTTTGCAGGAGAATCTGTCATAGGAGGAACATGATTAGATGAATTCATAGCTCTACCAATATTTTCTAGACTTTTCCTAAAGAAAGGATGCTTTCTTGATTTATCTTTAATTTTGCTAGTATAATCCTTTCTTTGTATATTCACTGCCGTTATAGAACTTTTTTGCTATGATTATGATGATAGTTCTCCTTGCAAAATAGGTGGTAGTATTGTTAGCAATGGATTGGAAAGTTGAAATGAAAACCCAACTATTGGTTAGGAGATGTAATAATTGAAATTAATTTTTGAAGTAATGGATTGATGATATTCTAGTGGATCGTAGTGAGAGAAAGCATGGACTAAAGTATTGCCTTAAGAGATTAGGCATTACACATAGTATCCATAGGGATCAAGTTGGCTGTATGGATGTTGTTACCTTGGTGGTGGCATTCCCTATGCTTTTGGTTGTTGCAACTATTGCCAATATTGTTCCTATGGTTGAGGACATACCCCACTTGGATAGTACATTTGCTGGTAGGGTTCTCTAAAGTTACCTTGTTGATAAGGTAGTTGATGAGTCATGAATTTGTTGGCTGTGATATCACTACTATGATATCACAACCGTGATATCCCAGTGGGTGTGATATCACGCCCGTGATATCGCATGGGCTACGATATTACGTACGCAATATCGCGTCCATCGCGATATCGCATCCATCGCTATATTCCATCTGTCGCGATATCGCGTTGTGCCGCAAAATCTATAAATAAGAGGCTGCTTTCCTAGTTTTAAGCATCTTAGAATAGAAGTAGTGAAGCTCTGGTAGTTTGATCCCTCCAAAGTTAGATTTTTTCCCGTGTCTGCCCGTAATGTGGTGAATGTAATTGTACGGTGTCTTTATTCGAGTGTGTTGTACATGGACATGCACATGACTGACAATAAAGATTGAGATTACTTCATCATTCCAGCATTCACTTTGTTATTTATTTATCTATTATTTATTTAATGTTATTTACTATTTTCTCTCTCTCACCCTTAAACTCCTAGATCGTGGAACGAGTACGCCTTGATTACGAGCATTTAAGTGTGACTACTTGGTAGCCCAGTGGTGTAGCTAGGATCTATGCTTGGTAACCCAGTGGCGTATCTAGGATTTGTGCTTGGTAGTCCCAGTGGTAGTCGTGCATGACATCCAAGATGTATATAATTGATCAAGGAATCAGTTTCTCATCGCACTTAGGCTAGATTAGATTTTCTTACCCTTTTCCTCTTAGCTTAGATTAGTTAATATTATTTTCCACTACCATCAGGAGTAGCATTTGGTTACAACACATCATACACCTCATCTGGACTAAACCATATGTGACAAGTATAATACTAGTCCAGGTGGGAAGACAGTGAACTACGACCTAAGGATAACTATCTAGGTGCCACAACTAGTCCGTCTACGGAGTTCGACCAGATTGTGAATGCGATGCTCATTTCGTATGGTTGAGTGTAGGGATACCTCACCACTCATCATTGGCACCGTTGCCAGGGATGGTGCTAGTTATCTAGATTAGTTATATCATACAAGGTCGTTGTATAAGGACTTAATGATATATCTCTTAAAAAGAAGAAATAATTATAAAAAGTCACATACAAATTCACACATAGTTTCACAATAATGCCTCTCCTACAAGATAATAATAACGCCACACTTAGTTAGGAAGTTCATTGGAGAACCAACGAACCATATGATGATGAAGATTGGAGTATGCAATCTGAGGTGGGGGTTTCTTATAACAATGAATGAAAACAACATCATCATAACACACGAAAACATAACTTACCAGATGATGATG
This sequence comes from Gnetum montanum, assembly GCA_015680685.1. Taxonomy (NCBI): domain Eukaryota; kingdom Viridiplantae; phylum Streptophyta; class Gnetopsida; order Gnetales; family Gnetaceae; genus Gnetum; species Gnetum montanum. The sequence goes on from MNCI01006236.1 coordinate 136,566, forward strand.
AACCCCCACTGGCCACTACAAGCCTAACGCAAATACAAGAGGCCGTTCGAATCTTGTGTAGGCATCATGTAGAGAGTCGACTACCCAGGCTCGATTTAAACAACTTTTCTACATTTTCAAGAGGCTATGAATTAGATTCGCATCAACATTTACAAGCCTTCTACGATGCCTGCACATGGAATAACATTGATAACAGATCGAAAAAACTTAAGCTCTTCCCTATAACACTCATTGACCAAGAAAAAGTATGGTATAGATCATTAAAACCAAATTCGATACGACGCTGGTCCACAATGGTAGAAGTCTTTAGTGAAAAATATCAAACCTACGCAAGAGTGTCAACCTTGAGGAAACAAATCCAAGGATGGAAAAAATCACAACATGAACCCTTGGACATGGCCTTAGAAAGATACTATGCATTGTTAAAAAACTGTCTAGACCATGGGTTTTCTGAGGAAAGGCTAATGTATCATATTATTGATGGGCTCCATAATGAAACAAGAGAGACCTTAGGAATGTATGCCCAAGGTAAACTATACAACCTACGAACCCATAAAATCAAAAATCTTATTAAGCGGGTAGGAAAAGAAGAAGGAGAATTAGCTAGATGGGNAAAATCAAAAAGCTTATTAAGCGGGTAGGAAAAGAAGAAGGAGAATTAGCTAGATGGGAGAGTGTTGAAAAACATCAACAGGACCAAAATTTCAACTTAACAAATGTCCCTAATCATAACAAGGAGAAATCAACAATTCTCATGGTGGAAATATCATCTTTTCCAATACAAAAATCATTAGAAGAAGCTGAGGCAAAGATCAATAGTAGGACGAAATAGTAGACATTCGAAGAAAAAGAATCAAAAGTGTGGAGAATATATCAACATCATTTGAGATAGAGTTTCGACAACCCAAGAAGTAGGACGAAATAGTAGACATTCGAAGAAAAAGAATGAAGGGAATAAGAGCTCAATTGCCAATCATACGTACGAATGTAACATATGCCTGTACGATCACCCAAAAGGCCAATGATCAATCTTGTCACATTTACATGAGCATTGGGAAAACACGTTACATCTAGAGTTCATACAGAGATACTGTGTTCGATCACAGTGGCAACAATCTAGTCGTGGGGGAGACCACCCTTAGAATGGAGACACCCTTCACATTTTCTAAACTCAAATGCTTACCACGTTCAACATCCTATTTCTTCATTTGGGCCACCATACTCTATCTCACCACAATACTACTCTCCACAATACCATCAGCCCATACCTCCAACACAACCACCACCTTGTGCGCCTGATACTCCTCCTAAATTTCAACATTCTTATCCTTTCCCTCCTTCCACAGTGCCACCAACTATTCCTAAGGTGTTTGTACCACCGCAACCCATGAACAACACTTGTGCTACTGCTACTAACAGCAGTGAAGAGCCTCCTCAACATCAAAAGCATTCTTTCTTTAAACATGGCCATAGGAAGGGACAACACAACTCCAAGGCCATTGTATCTTCCAACCCAGCACAAGTCTAACCCTGTGGTGCACCCTTACCTTCGAACCTAGTGCCTCATGTAACTTCATCAGGGCCACCAACTAATGCTCCAAAAAACATAAGACCCAATGAACATAACCATGGGAGGCATCATCCTAATCCTTTTATACCATCTAACGGTCACCAACGTCATAGTGGGTCAACTCGTTATTTGGGAACTACATCATATGAAGTGCCCCACTATGCTTTTTATGAAGTGTGTGAAATCCAAGGGGATAAGTATGGACCGATTTCAATATTTTCAATATGCAAGGATCCTCATTTCCCATTTATTAATCCTTTCCATACTTAACTGTTTAGTTATGGGGGATATCCCCCATTTCAATAGCAAGCATAATTAATAAATATTTTTCATTTTTTTTGATTTTTGAATTTTTGTTTTCCAATTTTTCATTTTTCAACCTTTTGTTTTATCTTTTTGTGTGTTTGTATTTTCACTTTTTTGTAAGTAATCTCATCTATGAATAAAACACTCATGTGGATCATTGGTTGAGATGTGTTTTATGTTATTAAGTCATGAGTGATCAATTATTTGGAATAGTGAGCCCACTACATCCACTCATCCACTCTACAAATAAGAGGTTTTGTTCAAGGGTACAGTGATATTCTTGAAATTTCAAAAACTTACAAAATTAACCTTGTGTTCATTGTACCCAGAATGAAGAAGGATGGACCAAGAGGGAATGATTAGGGTGTGACATCAAGGGGACTTGTGGATTCTCTTTGGTAACCTCTATGGGAGTTATCATGCAACGTTGTTGTACTGAGATCCTTGTAGATCTAATGAAAATGGGAGTAAGAGTAATCAAATGGGTACTTGAAAATCAAAAGTTGTTCTATGGGGTCCCACTAGACAGACATGCATCCATGCCTGAATGTTAGAGACTTCTCTAGATTCAGTAAAGTAAAAAAAAAAGAGAGAGAAAAGAAAAGAAAAACAAAGTGCCATAAAACAAAAAATCACTCCTCCCTTGTACTAAACGCCAAGGATCGTACGCCTTGTTGTTATGGTCCTCTCATAGTTGCTCATCATGAGATGAAACAATGCGATGTCACTATTTAGAGGAATGGACTTGGTCCTGTTCTTGGAACGATGGGTTAATGACATGTTAATCATGCTTTACACGTAGGATTCATTGTGTCCTGAGTCAATTACCTCATGTCCCAATCTATACGATCCCTTTCTATACTTCGTCTCATCTCACTGTTCATGTAATTNAATCCCTTTCTATACTTCGTCTCATCTCATTGTTCATGTAATTGTAGTTCATGACCCATGTAACATAAAATTTTCATCTCATTCCAGTGATATTTATATGTGTGTGTTTTGTGGAGTTAGTGAAAATTATATTTAACCCTTCTAGTGCCCATGGACAATTTAAGTGTGATTACACAAGGGCATAATAGGTTGAAACCTGCTTTGGGGAGGATCCACTTGTGTAATTTTGTTGTAATCTTCATTAATTCTCTAGCTAGAACACATAATTTCCTACCCTCAGCTTAATTTTTCATAATTTTCTTTCCCTTAATACCATCACATAGCATTTTTCTCTACCATCCAAGGTCCTTATTGATAAATTCCATACCATCATAAATTTCATGCCTTCAGAACTAGTTGAATTACCCCTAGAACCCTTTAAAAATTGTTCAGATGTCCTTTGTTTATATTGTCTAATTTCAAAGAAATATTAAAAATTTGGTACATTCTCTAAGTGTCCTAACTTCAATAAAAATATATATACATGAACCCCCTATGTTAATCAACATTATTTGCAATTTTTCACATAGGGGAAGTTTTTCGAATTTCTCTCCACAACTTGTGATTGTGCATCCCTTGCTTTCATATCCAAAACTCGCTTGCTGGTACTCCGATTTTCATTCCATTTGAACCTACTTAAACCTAGAGTGTTCAGCTTAGTTGTGGGGGAGGGGCACATTTTGAATAGTGCATAAATTTTTTTGAAATTTATCATCACCCAAGGACATCAGTTAGGGTAATTAACTTAACACTTAGGATAATTGTGCCAAAAATTATATAACCCTTAAGTACACAGGGAGATTAACAATGAAACCCACCTAAGTCATAGGACTCATCCTTATAATTTTTGGGCACAATCACATGTTATAATATACAATCTTTAATTAAGGTAAGTAGTAAGGTATAACTTGATTTTCAAAACAACCTTACTAATGCTTGGTCCCATGTGATTGCAGATGGGCCTGAAACATGGACAAAAGGAAGGTCCTGCTCAAGGTGCGATCGAATGATCTCAGAGAGGTGAAAGACAAGATCCTACTAGATAACATGCAGAATAGTAGGAACAATCATTCAACATTCATCAAGAAGATCCTCCTACCGTATGACCTGCATAGGCAGAAGTAGGAGATACCCTCTCTGAAGCGATGCCTGGTACTTAGGGGAAATGTACCAATTTTGACACAATGAAGAAAAAGGCACCACAATTAACAATTGTGGTATGACTATTGATTTCTCTATTCAATCCATTTTGGAAGTGTTAAACCTTCTGAATATAGGGCCAAAGGTTGCTCAGATCCAGCTGGACACTTTCAGAACCGAGCAACTTAATAAACTGTTAACAGAGAATAAAAGGATGGTGGAAGAAAAAGAGAAGGATGACTGGGCTGCCTCTATTGCACAAGTGCAAACTTACACACATGCCAAGGCACTCAAGGCCTTACAAGAGGAGAAACTCCAGGCCATAGTTCAACGCCATCAAATTCTAAGACCTGGAGCGCAGGAAAAGGGAAAGAAACCTATGGAGGAGTCACCACCACTAGGAACTACACGAGTTCAAAATTTTTGTAAATATTTTGTGTGTTATGTATTTGTTTTGTTTTCTTTCCACACTATGGCATGAATCCATTCTAGTCATTTAATAATCCCATACCTATCCACTATGTAATCAATGGAGCTTGTTCTCTCTATAAGTCGAGGACGAGTTTTCATTCAGTTGTGGAGGTATGATGAGTCATGAATTTTCTGGCTATGATATCACATCCATGATATCCCAGTGGTTGTATATCACACTTGAGATATCACACATGTGATATCACATGGGCTACGATATCGTGTACGTGATATTGCGTCTGTCGCTATATCACGTACACGATGTATCGAATGCGATATCATGTCTTTTCCCACGATGTATCGTACGCGATATCGCATCTTTTCTCACAATATCGCCTATGCGATATCACGTCGCGTCAACAAATCTATAAATAAGAGGTGGCTTTTCTAGTTTTAAGCATCCCAGAATAGAAGTAGCGAAGCTTTGGCAGTTTGATCCCTCTAGAGTTAGATCTTTTCCCGTGTCTACCCACAGTGTGGTGAATGTAATTGTACGGTGTCTTTATTCGAGTGTGTCGTACTTGGACACGTACATGACCAGCAATAAAGATCATGATTACTTCATCATTGCAGCATTCACTTTGTTATTTATTTATTTTTTATTTATTTAATGTTATTTACTGTTTTTCCTCTCTCAACCTTAAACTCCTAGATCGCAGAACGAGTATGACTTGATTACGAGCATTTAAGTGTGACTGCTTGGTAGCCCAGTGGTGTAGCTAGGATCTACACTTGGTAACCCAGTGGCGTATCTAGGATTTGTGCTTGGTAATCCCAGTGGCATACCTAGGATCTATGCTTGGTAGTCCTAGTGGTAGTTGTGCACGAGGTCCAAGATGTGTATGGTTGATCAAGGAATCAGTTGCTCATCACACTTAGGCTAGATTAGATTTTCTTACCCTTTTCCTCCTAGCTTAGATTAGTTAATATTATTTTCCAATGCCTTCAGGAGTAGCATTAGGTTAGAACAAATCATACACCTCATCTGGACTAAACCATATGTGACAATTACAATACTAGTCCAGGTGGGAAGATAGCGAACTACGACCTAAGGATAACTATCTAGGTTCCACAACTAGTCTGTCTGCAGAGTTCGACCAGATCATGCGTGCGATGCTTATTTCGTATGGTTAAGTGTAGGGGTACCTCACCACTCATCAGTAGTCTTCTAGGCATCTATTTCTTAACAAACATTGGATTAAGTACATATTCTTTGAATTTTTGTAAGTGGGCCATAACAGGACAACATCCCTGAGGATGTTTATACTATTATACTTTACATCCTTCTTCATCTTTTGAACTAGAGCTTGTGATTTCCTTCATTTTAGCAACTTTTTATTTATTTTTGTAGTGTTCTTGCCCATTTTCTCTTCATTTATTCTTGTATTTACTTCGATTTAGAGCTTGTTAAGTCTTTTCTTTTACTATCTTCAATGTTGTAGAAATTTTTTCTTCTACAAAATTCCACATTTTCTCTACTTTTTTTTTGCAATGTCAATAATTGATTTTTGAACTGGTAGAGTCTTCCATTGGCTCATATCTTCTAAAGTTACGATTCACACATTTTTGAATTGATTTTTCTAATGGTAGGATCTCTATTTTATTGTTTGCTTCATTCTATTTTTCTTAACTTTACTTCTTATTTTACTACTTAGTCAATGAGTCTTTGAAGATGATAAGATATTATCTCAAAAAACCTTCCATGGGCATATACCCCAATTGTTTATCTTATCTTGATTCATATCCCATCAACGATGTGTCATAGTTTCTCCCTTTGAGAGAACTCTATGGCCTAGGCACTTATGTAATAATAAATAGTACCTACCCATTGCTACATAAAGGGATTCACATGTTCCTTGCTTCCATCCTTGAATCTGTTTTCTCAAATTTGATACTCTAGAGTAGGCTTGGTACTTGTTGAAGAGCTCTAACAAGGTACTCCATCTTCCAATTGATTCTAGTTCTAATAATCAATACCAACTCTCTACTTTCTTTATGAGTGTTCTAGGAAATAACTTAAGTTTTTTCTAATAAATTTTAATGTTTTGAAGGGCATAGCCATCATGGAAGATTTGAAGATGGTGTTGTGGATCTACATTGTATCTACATCCAAATTTGGAAATATCATTCATGTCTAGTCACTTGATGTGACTATCCCTTACATGCCAATCAAGAATAAATTCTACTTCTCTGATATTAATCATGTTGCAAATGGCTAGTAGGGATTCTTCATAATCTTTAGGTTCGTGAGATTTGTTGTAGTGGTGACCCCTTAAATTCTCATAGTTCTCTCTCTCTTCATACCTGATTCTTTCTCTTCTTTTCTCATAATCATCATCTTCTTCATCAGGATGTCTTTTGTGATACTCATGTCTCTCAGAATCCCTTCGTCTCTTCCAATGATGATCCCTCATTCTTCTTTCTCTCTGATCATAATCTCTAGAGGAGTGTGAGGAGGAAGAGAAAGAAGTTGAAGAATGGTATTAACTAATTCTCCTTCTATGAATACTCTTTTCATCTCTTTTTAATTCAATGAAGGGTTTAGACCTCGAGTTCCTCCTAAATGTTGAGTCTTCCTTATCTCCTCTAAGTGTTTCCACAAGAGCTAAATATAATAATGTTTTAATAGGATCATTGATATGGATGACTAGTGTTTGAGATTAGAACTCATAAGTTTGATACAATTTCTTCATGTGGAATATTGCATCATCTCCTTCCTCTAGGATAATCAATTATGGTACTTTCTTTCTTTTGTTGAGCTCATGCCTTATTTCCATAGTAACATTCTTTCCTAGTTGAGCTTCTATTAGTTGGTATGGCCTAGTGCTATGCTTTGTGATGTGGTAGCCTTCTTGTACATGGCTAATGTTTGACCTTATGAGGGTTTCTTGTAGCATTAATAGTGTAGAACATTTTGGAGGCAACACAATGTTGTCCTATAAATCTATTCACCTTAGTTATTCATCCTAGTAAAATACAAATCTAAAGTCAGGGAAATATGGATTAGCATGAGCATAGTAGATTCTAGTTTGCATAGGTGTACTCCAGTCTTCTTCATTGTACTCCCTATCATGACTCTTATTAAATTCATTAGAAGGTGGTGATTTCTCCTTAATGGTGGAAACCATATTAAATGTTACAAGTGTTCATGCATGGCTAGATCATAATTTGTGGATGGCCAATGTAAACTCACTAGTAGTTGAGGTTTAGTTCATGATTACTTTCATTTCACTTTGAGTTAATGAAGTGCAAGTTGTATGGTTTAACTTTCGGTGAGGCATATGATAGGTTGATGTTGTTGGCTCAAACTAAGGCTATGTGTAAACATGGTTGAAACAAAATAATATAGTCTAAACCTAAGTGTAATGAATGTAAATAGACAATTATAGCCTATAGGCAATAAGTATTCATTCCTAATTTACTATTCACATATTGGACTTATGTAACTATCACTAGGATTACTAAGTGTTATGCTACTAGGTGAACTAAGCAATAACATAGCTGGGATTACCAAACAATTACACTTTATGCTTGAAACTAGTCATACTTATACCAATTTACTAAGGAACATTCAAAAAATAAAGTACTTAGAAACTGTAAAGAACTTAATGAAAGTAAACATGTTGAAAAGTAAAAATTAAGCTAAGTAATAATGAACTAAGAGTGAGCAAAGTGAACTAAGTAGAATGCTGCAATGGTAAACAAGAATCTCGATCTTTATTTCCAGCCATGGCCTATGCCCAAAAATAATTTGCTCAAACAAAGATTACATACAACTATTTCACACCACACTATAGGCATTTACTAAATTGCAAAGTGTAAAATCACAAAAACAAACTACAAAAATTTATCTATGTATTAGACCAAAGTTGTTCGTTTGATGTAATGGTGAGTCAATATTTATAGTGAATACTAGGATCCACTACATTGTATCTATGATGACATAAGTAGGGCTATGATATCATAGATATGATCTCTAAATCCTTTGACACATGTGATTTATCATATGATAATCTTTACTTGAGATTTATCAAAAAGGCCTACAACATTCCATGATAAAACTAGCATTGAGATGTATGGAAGGAAGCCACTATCCTTGATTTTTTAATCTTAGCATTTGTCTCATAGTCCACATCACTAAGAAGTGAAAAATCATTATTTGATAAAAAATCATTTGAAACATTCATAGCAATAGAGACAGGAGATATATTTGGGGCTGTTAAATATAAAGCAGTACGACAATCATCATGTTCCTTCTGTGGCAAGAAATTTATCATCTTATAAATAAAAGAATTTTCATAAGAGAAAGAATAATAAAAAGGTCTTTGAGAATTCACGTTCATCAATTTTCCCATCATCTTTAAAGAAAAAATACCAAGGATGATATTCTTCTAAACAACAAGTTCATCAAGAAGGTTATCAGGTACCAATCTTAAACTCAATCATGGGGGAGAAGTCCTCCACATAATGGCTTCAATGATAGAGTATGGTTTGCCTATTTAGTGTATATTTTTGTTAGTTTTTTTAATGTTTGGTATGTATTTTTTTATTTTTTGAAACTAATAATATATCATTCTCTAATTTTCTTATTCTTTTAGTTTGATATTTCTTTTAAGTTTGTTTTTACTGTATAAGGAAAATTAATTAACATGCTTTATGAATGCTTATCCAATAATCCAATGGTGGATGGGTGAGTTACAAATATGATGATAATGTGAGAGTGCTAAATGGATCCAAAGTGAAACCTTAATATTTAGAATATCCATACAAAAAAATTCATCTATCTAGTTTTCTTTCATCGAACACTAATGAATCAAGTTGAAATTCAATAAGGAGCTAGGACTCATACTGTAAGTTGTTGAAGCTACTAATATTGGAATCATGGATAAGTGATGGATCCATACCTTAGGTTATGAGCTCTAGAATCATGGGAGAATTCTTGTTCATTTGAAAGGAAAGGATGTATCATTAAGAATCCTTATGACCCTTACATAGGTCTAATTGGTATGATTAGACCAAGGTGCATGTGCTTGCCATTCTTGGTCATCATGATCAAAAGAGACTTTTGATTCTCATGAATCTATGCATGTCATGTAGTAAGGGATGAATTATCATGTTTGTATAAGTTAAAGAATTTAGGTGGTAACCTAACACTTCAATGGTTTCCATGATTATCATGCATCATTCAAAAGTGCTCTTCTCACAAAAAACTGAACAAAAAAAATGAAGTGTATGTATGTGTGTGTGTGTGTATATATATGTATGTATGTATGTATGTATGTATATGTATATGTATGTATGTATATATAAAATAATAGAAAAGAAAAAAGAAAAAAAATGAAATGTATGAAGAATTAAGAAAAGAGAAAGGAAAAAAAATAAAAAAGAAGAGATGGTGGAAAGAGTAATGTAACTTTAAGTTGATTGGTCCATATAAATTGGTACCTTTATCATCCTAGATTGATCTTATGATTGCTTAAATTAAGATAAAAATGAATGTTTGAAGCAATATCCATGCAAGTCTTTCTCATGTTCAAACTATTGCCTAGATCACTTAACCCCCAGATGTAATAGTCTAAGACAATCTCTTACTCATCGCTACCCATGTTCATGAAGACCTAGAAGTCTCTCTCTTAGTGAACTTTGGTGACATCAAATGCTACTTCCACTCAATTTCTAAATCCATTTTTTTCTAGGATTCAAGATCATAACCCTTGATCCAAACCATGAACATATTTGGACCATAAGAATCCAATTGCTTGGTCATGATATTATAATCATCATTGTGATTAGGACTAGTTAGCACAACCAAAGGGACCAACAAATGTTTTCAATAAAGTAAACTTTAGGGATCCTACCATGCATATGTGCATAAATGAAATAAAAACAAACTATAATCTTGACTTATAGATGATCTATAAAACATTACATTGATTCAATTTCATCAATAGTTAGACTGTGGAATAATCAAGTCTAGATGACATAGGCAGTAATAGGTGTAACCTTACACTTAGACAGGGGACATGGAGGTCTATTTTCACTATGTAGATGAGTAGTGGTGAAGGAATGAAATTGTGGATCTTTCATGAGGGGTAGGATATGTTCACATGTCTCCATGAGCTAATTGAATAGTAAGTTAGGGATCTAATGATGTTGCACTCTCATCCTTTCTCTCATGTCCATCATTCATTTTTCATCTCTTCCATTCAATTCTATGGATTATTGTGTGAGGTAGAAATTCAATCAAGAAAAGTAGAGGATTAGATTTGGCTATCCAAGAAGATGGAATCATGTTTGATGTTAATGTTTTATTGTTTTTTGGAAATCCACGAGTGTCCCATCAATGAGTTTCACAAGGACAAGAAAGATGGGTGTCTGCTATGGGGAGGATCCACTTGTAAATCCTTGGTGGCTTCACATTGTAAGTAAGTAATCTTAAGCTTATCTTCCAATGATCGCGATGGCTTCATGACACAAAGAACTCAATTGGTCATCCACTTGTGTGAGTGTTGACTCTATGAGATTCAAGGTTTGATCATGATAATCCCTTTTCATTATACCTCACTTATGCCTATTTATTTAACCTTTGGATACTTTATTCATCTCCTATTTTTCTCACCCCATTATTTTGGATATTATCCAAGATAATATTTTCATATTTTAGTCTTCTTTCTCTTTTTTTGTGGCTTTTTTGGTTTGATCCTTGGTTGAATTTTTGAGATTTTCATGAACATATATTTTTCTTATTTTTTCCATTTGCATTATTCATGTGGTTCAAGCTAGGTTCCTTGTAACTTCATGATGGATGAGAGGCACTAATTCATGCATGTAATTTATAATCTTGCTAGTTATTTCAATTATTTTCATCTTATTTTTACTTATGCATGCATGCCCTAATTCCATAGTTGTGATTATGTTTCTTTTGTGCCCCCAAGCTTATCATTATTCCTATGGCCATTTTTTGTAATGGTAGTATAATGCCTTGGGAATCTCACTTTATTTTTAGCATTTTCAGAGCTCCAAGAGCACAATTGATGCTAGAAGAATAGAAGGAACAACATAAATCACTAGATCCAACACTTGTACATGAGGGACCTCCCTCGAGAGCAATACTTGAAGGCATGGGGTCATGCTCTTGATTTTTTAGGTCAAGTGCATTCCCTTTCAAGATCTTCCAAATGAGTGATAGAGGATTGGGAAAGAGATGGTTTAAGGATGGATAACATGGAAGAATACATATATGTAAATGATTTGTGGAAAATACCTATCCTTCCAACTTCTTCCTATTCCATGTAGATATGCTAGGAGGATTTTCTCCTCTACCACCAACCCCTCACACTTCCTGGTGAGGTAGCTTGTATTGTAACATAATCATGGTCTGTATTCTACATTTGTAATTTCTTCTCATTGATCTTGTCATTTCTCTAATCCTTATTTTTGCATCTTGTGTTTTAAAACTATGGGAATAAATTTACTCAGTCATGAGGAAATGATGAGGCATCCAATGGTAATTTGTAACTTGATTGTAAGCCTTGGATTTGGGAAGTGTTTCATATGCCCTATTTTTGTAGTCTAGTATGTTAGATTAAGGGTCTTGGTTTGTTGAGATGCATCTTTGGCTCCTATGTCATATTTTGAGGTTGTGTGCATGATTTCAAGCTCTTTATGATGATTCTAACTTCACTTGGCTATCATAGAATCCTTTTAGCATGCTCCCTTAGGTTCAAAATCTTATTTGGGATTGAAAGAAAAAATGTATGATTTTGGGGAAAGTGGGATGAGCTGACTACCCTACATTAGTGCACCCCCTACACCAGTACAGGGACATTAGCACACATTCCTAGAGGCTTGTTTTACCTTGGTTTGCCTTTGGTGTGACCAGGATTGGCTTGAGCTATGTTGACTGATCTCTATTGACATCTAAGTATTAATGAACCTCCTTTGTTTCTATGTGAAAACTATAAATACCTAGGGTGAGCTCTCACACATAACTTAGTCATATCTTAGTCTTAACTTAGATTTCATCTAGGGCTTTTGATGTCTAGTTTTTATGAAGAGCTCATCCTCCCTTATGTAAGTTGATTTCTTTCCTTGTCTTGTGTGTGTTTTTGAGTTATTGCTTTCAAAATGTAGCGACTAGAAATATTAGAGGTTGGAATGGAACACTAAGAAGTTTGCAGGTGCATAGCATTAACCTCATGTCCATGTGAGCACTTGTTGGAGGTAGAGATGGGATGCCTAGAATGGTCTTGTTGATTAAACAAGGACTTACAAAATGAAATACTGTAACATTGTTAAATGCTTGCATGATGTTTGTAGCATCAATGATGTCAATGTGGGTGAGTGTAGTCAAGGGTTTCCCCTAAAAAAAAGGTTTCAACATCCAATTACATGGAAAAATAGCAAAAAATGTAAGTAAAATGCCAAAACGTGAATAAAATGCTAAAAATGTTATGCTAGTAGATAGCGAAAAAGAGAGTAGCACCACCCAAAATGGGGAGAGCATAGTGAAGTGCAAGAAGGATGACGAGGTACAACGTGTATAAACAGGTACAGTAGATAGTGTAGTCACAATCTTAGGGTTTCTAGGTTATGAAAAATAATGTCCACCATGAAGATTGTGCCTATCGAGTTGGCTACTGTGGTGTCCCATGGGCTGTAGTGGTTTACGATGGTGTGTAAATGTGCCTATCGGTGTGTTGATTCTCACCTCAAACTACTCTTGCTAAGATGCCCAAATGAGTTTTCCAATGAAAATGCCAAAATGTTAGTTGCTATTCAACTTTTTCAACCAAATACAAAAATTTTTATCCCCTAAAATAGAGAGAACTAGGGTATTTATAGGGTTAGGATTGCTATGAATTGCAGATCAAATGCCACATGGTAGTGGGGTAGTTGGGACTACACTACACCCAACTACACTCTCTACTGAAGCAAATGGTGTTATGCTAGTGTGCTCCAATGGACTTTGAAAGATTGCTAGACTATGAATACACTACCAAACTACATGTGCAAGTGCCAAGAAGACTACAATGTACTTGAAAAATGCAAAACAATGTAAGTTTGGAGACTACACTTCAGGACTATATTGTCCACTCTCTTGAGTGGTGTCAAGCTTTGGTACAATTTTTGGATAAATGGGATGCAAAAGAAATGAAATTTGTTGATCTTTCTTTCCAAAGTAATGTCAGAGCTAATTTGGATGCTAGTGCTATGTTTTGAAGGCTTTTGGAGGCTATTCTACATGGCTACACTCAACTACACTCTAGAGTGTAGTCTTAATAGTTAGACAAATTTTGCAAAACTGAGCTTCAATGCTAACTACATTGACTATGCTCTAGAGCATAGTTTGAATAGTGGAGAGCATATTCCTAGCACTTAGAATAATTTTCCAAACTATTTTTTCCATCCCACCCATGCTTTGTAGCCACTAGCTTGGCACTTAGGAAAATTTGCAAAATTGACCATTTGTGTGTTGACTACACTCTAAAGCGTAGTCTTGGCAGTGGAGAGCATAGTCCTTAGCACTTAGAAAAATTTGCAGCTACTATCAACACTTAGAAAAATCTTGCAAATCTAAATTTATGTTGTAGACTACACTGACTATGCTATGGAGCATAGTCCCAATGGTGGAGAGCATAGGCCCAACACTTAGAAAAAAATTATCTTATATTTCCACATAGATAAATTTGTAGTTAAGACATAATAGTCCGAATTTGGTGGTGTTTCATTGGTCCCTCTTTGTTGATGTCTAGAGGAGTGGCTCAAGAGACATCAATAAAGAATGAAAAAACACCATAATAGGCATGGTACCAACATCACTCGTCAGTATCTAATCAAATATCATTACACCATGCTCAAGAGTGCTAAGGGTTGTAGTATGTTGGAGTTAAAGGGTGTAGGTAATGCACTAAGGATGCCAAGGGAGGTAAAATGCAAATAAGGTGTCATGCTAGAAGATGCAGAGTCAGCACAGCTAACAGGGATCAAGGTACCAAGGTGGCTTGTTGTCAAAACAGTGACCTCTCATTAGAATTCTTATGAAAGAGTTAGCATTCATGGCATTGGAATGGCTTACCCCTAAAATTATAACCTCTCATTGTAGTGCTTATGATAGAGCCAACATGGATTTACTGTTGGACCGATTGTAGAATTCCAACTATGCTAATTTTACTTACAAACATGTTTTGCTCCTTTTTTTGGCTTTTTTGCTTTTTTGCAACTATGAGGTGAACCTACTTTGGGTTCTGCACATTGCTAAATGTGAATTGTAAGATGCTTGTCATCACGTAGACTACATGCCACCTAATGGGCTCTGTTTTGACACAACTATGTCACATCTGTTGGATAGGTGTTTCCTCACTGAGATGAGTTGTGCTATATTTTCTTGGGCTTTGACCAACCCACAAAGGCTTCCCATACGATGAGTTGCGTTACATCCACCATGGGTTATACAGTTGACTTAAAGAAGGTGCTATATGCATTGGATTGGTTTGCAAGCTTCGTAATGTAGGGGAGGCAAGGGATTATGAGTTAAAAGGGGTAAATGCAAGTAGGATATAGTAATAGGGATGTGCACTTTTGAGTGGCTTCGTTAGTCCAATCATGCACATTAGAGTAATGTAGTGACTTGCTGCTATGATGAGATGCATCTCTACATGATGACCTAGGGCTTCATCTTGGAAACACAACTCAGAGAAGATAAGAAAGCAACCACACAACGTGAGGTGTGATTAAACTACTAGATGTGAGGGTGTTGCAAATGCTTCAAAAGTTGAACCAGTTATAAGTGTTTGTGAAGCTAGTAAAAGTGCCAAGGGCAAGAATGCGACAAATTCCCTAGAGGCTACATTGGTGGAAAGTGTCTAGAAAGACCAGCAAAATGGTGGGGGGTAATGATGATGTAGGTGCTCAAGATCCCACAGCAACAATAGAAGCCTAGAGAACTAATAAAATGGTATGTGGCCATAATGTTGAAAGTACTTCCAAGCTTGAGCAATGGCAAGAGCTTGAGATAAAATTAGCAAAATGGTAGAGACCATAATGCTGCAAGTATTGCCCAGCGGTGGTAGTGCTACAAGTGTCGCCTAGAGGCCACACCGATGATGGGAGCTCCAAAAGATTAGCAAAATACTAGGGGTAGTAATGCTGCAAATGTTCTAGAGGCCTCTCCCAACAACAAGAAATCCATTCTAGCATTGCAATGTCCCAACCTTGTCCACGAGATGTAAATAGATGAGGAGGGAAGGGGGTAGTTGAAAGTATTCTTGCTTGCTTACTCGTAAAACTATGTGTGGTAGACTGCAAATGAAATTTAAGGTCCTAGTAGACCATGATGTGCTAGTTTATAATTCTAACATACTGTTGCATGCTAGTTTAATTTCATAGTAGATGTGCTACTATGTCAGTTTAATGTCATGACCTAAGGATAAGTTGTGCCAGTTTAATGTCATGGAAAATGGTTTGTGCAAGTTTAAAATCATAGTAGATGATATATGCTAGTTTATAGTCATAGTAGACTTGTTGTGCCATTTTATAGTCATAGTGCACTATGTGCTTACCTTTCTTTTTTGAGATGTGGTGTGCTACATACTAGGTGTAGTAAGGATTCATGTATGAATGGTTAACTAAATTTGCAAATTCATTGCCATCTTGGTTAGGAAGCTTGAATGCTCCATTTTCATAGGCCTTAATGACCAAAATAACCCTTCCTAGTTAGCTAAGAATTTGTCCATGGGTTCATGAATGGCCTTGAGAACTAGGTTGAAACACTATAAAAATTGCGAGTCGGCCTCAGGCAAAGATTCGTGATTTAGGCAAGGGCGCATGACAGAATTCCAGAAGGGAGAATAAGACAGGGCAACGCCAAGGGATGCGTAGCATCAAGTCTCTAACTCCCTGTGCAGATCTCTAATCTTACTATGTTTTCTCTGTTTACGCTATACCACGCAACGTAGCGTAATGGCGCTTAGCGTGATTCTACTTAAACATAGTCAGGCATCAGAAGGCTGGTTACTTTGGCATAAGGAGAGTCTTGAGCAGCATAATATGCGACTTCTCATGTATTTTGCTAAGTCTCTTGTTCAAGGCCAGGTTTACACTCTGTTACGCACAACAACGTAATAAGCTCCAAAACAGTCAAATGAAAAAGTCTAAAGAAGCACGATTACTCATCATATGCTCATCATGCAACGTAGCGTATCACAGCGTATTGTGTCGCCGAGCCAGACATAGTTTACGCTTCATTACGCGCAGCTGCGTAAGCGAGCGTAAAATAGCTTGACTCCATTATTTCCATGTTATAATATGCTCGTGTACGCAACACAGTGTGAATGAGTGTAATATCACTCAAAGATAGTTCAAACATGTCTGACTTGCTTCTATTCCTTACATGCACAATACGCAAATGAGCGTATTGTGCGTAGTCATGAAATTTGACACAAAATTGGTCAAGCCAACAGGACCCAAAACATTCGGGACACACGTCACTAGGGTTGCGCCTTCTCCACAGGATGTCGTAGCCTATAAATACCCCAGTTGACAAAGATACAGGGGTAGGTTGGCAAATCAGAGAAGCAAAGGCATTTTTCTGAGCACTGGAGCACTTATCACTTTTGAGCAGAGATACAGAGAGCAGCGCTTTGGCAATCATTGACAGCGTCACCTTCAAGCAGAAACAGAACATAGTTCGCTTTGAGCACCAGCCACAGGAGTAATCGTTTTGCTGGGGAAGACCCTATTGGTCAGAAACAGTTGATCGGTAGACGTCAGAGCTTGACCTTCCTTGCACCCTAGCTTTAGCCCACGAGGTAGATCAGACTTTTGTTTGGATAAATTTCTTGTTGTTTTGTGCTTGCTTTACATCCGGTAATCGGGGTCTCCCCAGTGTAATGAGATATACAAAATATACAATTTTTCAAGTCAAAAGGTAGATCTTGAAACTACGTGTTTCTCTTATGTCAGCCTCCTCTTATCGTGTTTAACGTTATCATCGTTGCAATTCATCTACATCGTTTTCCCCTCGTTTTGTGATTCCTCGAATCAGATCGTTTCACGAGATATTCATCGGTTTACTGATTAGTAAGTCCCTGTCTGATCGACAAGACCCTTCAGGGCATCGTGGATTCATTTTTCCAGCATAGCCCTCGCGCAGATCCATGGTTAGAACTGTGTACACGAAATTTGTTCGGTATTTTCCAGCTGCCAACGTTTTTCGTTATTACAGTTTTCTGGCGCTAGAAGGAGGGCCTCTTATGTTCCGATCCACCTTTTTCGGGTAGCCCTGTTAGCGATCTATACCCAAAACTGTAGATGTAATACCTCTAAGGAAGTTTACGGTGAATTGTGTGGTGTAGATCGGTCATAAGGACGATTTCTTTGAAATCCTATAGGGTAGAAAGCCTATTTGTGCTTTTTGTTGCCAACCATTTTTTTTATCCGATTACCAGTTACTCTCAATCTCATTAATCAATGGATTCTTTTTACACAAACACAACCGCCATGGTCCCTGCTGATTTGGGTGCCACACCTGTGAACCCTCTTGAGGTCACCAGGCCAGCTCCTGGCGCAACAGGATCTCAGGGGCCATTGCGCCGGTCATTGAGGCTTCAGGGAAAAGAGCCCATTTTCATGGTCATAACCCCTGAAGAATATAACTTTATATGTGTTAAGATCCAAGAGAAGCTGGCTCTCAGCCGAGCTGAAGTCGAAGCAAAATGAAACTTTGAGGTGCTCCACCAAGGGGGCTATCATTTTAAGCCAACAGCTTATGACATAATTCCCTTGACCGAACACCAACACGAACTTATAACACAGTTGGTCATGGCCAAAGCTAGGCCTCACGGGCTACTTTGGAGCCCCAGCATGGGGAAGAGGAAGAGGATGAATTTGCGGCCTAGTCAGGACATTCGTTCCATACTCTGACCCCCCACACGTATGTAAATCCTTTGTTACCTTTCAACGGAGAGGCTGCCCCTCTTGACCCAGCCATGACCACGTAGATGCACATTCCTGTCCTTCCGCAGGCCACCGCAACATAGGTCCCACAGGGGGTCCCGCAGTATATCTATCCTCATCCTACGTAGCAGGCGGCGGCTAACCCCTCATCGCAAACCAGTAGGTGGTGGTCTTCACAGGCTCCTCCGCCTGCAGGGATCCCTATCCCACAAGTAGCCAGCTAGCCTCTCCCAGCGTTTCTGTTCCCTGCTGCCACCTTCCCAGTCCAACCTCCTGTGCCTTCTGCACAGACACCTACGTCAACGGGTCTAGACCAAGCCTTCCAGCTTATACAGACCCTCACTGAGGAGGTCCGACGCTCAAAGCCGCTGGATCTGATACTATTCAGATCATGGGCTTTTATCAGGATGATCCGATTAGCCCAGCGGTTCCCACACTGTCATTGCTGCCAGGGATGTCTCTGCCTCATTTCACCAAATACAATGGGGAGGCGGATCCCAACACTCACTTAGTCACCTTTCGATCTGAATCCTTGTTGCTACAACAGTGGCCACATACGATTATCAGAGTCTTTGCAATGTCATTAATAGGAAAAGCATTGGACTGGTACCGAGTCCTCCCACGCTCTTCCATCTCAACCTTGGAAGAGCTGCTGACCCAATTTGTGACCTGCTTCAAATACAACCTGAAGCCGAAAGTCACGCTGGATCAGCTCATGGGGGTGAAACAAGACCCGCTCGAGCCCATTCAAAAGTTTATACAGTGATGGAACGCTACTTTGAATGAGATCCGCGAGCCAATCGTGGACTCACATATGCTGGTGATATTCAAAGGAGCAGTCAACGACTTTAATAAGTCAAAGTTGTATTACCTTTCTCCCAACTCTTTATATCAGGCCTTCGCTCAAGTTAGAAGCATCCAAGATGCTGCGGAGGCTAGCAAAGACCCGGCGTATGTCGCTTACTGGAATGCACACAAGAAGTCCAAAGACAAGGGTAAGGCAGCGACAACGACAGTAGCCGCGTTGACTAAAGGCACAAAGAACAAGAACAAGAAGGCACCCACAACAGTGCCCGAGGCCATGGCTGGTGCCAGAACCAGCCAAGATGCAACTGCCCGTGAAGGGCCCCCCAACCAAAGCCAAATTTTGAGCGTAAAGATCGTTCAAAATATGCGGCTTTGCCTGTGAAACATTCTGAACTGTTGAAAGAACTGTTAGCGGCAGGGCACATTCAACCTAAAAAGGTGTCCGAGGAAGCTCTAAAGTGTCACAGACGTCACTGTGAATTACTGAAGAACCCTTCTTTAGCCTTACCTAACGAACCAGCAATTCCGAGATCTTTCAGGCTGGACCGTTTCTGTGACTACCACCAGATGTGTGGTCACGACATGGATTACTGCTGGGCGGTAAAGGACGACATTCAACACATGATTGATGAAGGTCATCTAAAATTAGAATGCAATAACCTGACGCATCCAGAAAACCAAACAATTCATGTATATAAGGACCCGTTGAATGCAAACAACGATCCTTATACAATCACTGTGGTGAGTACGAACGGCAAGCGTAAGGAACCGCCAAAACAGCCTTTTGTTTTGCGCGTACCTGCCAGCTCACCCAAGGGGCCAATTATTTCATTGGTAGCCAGTGGTGTCTCGAGGCCTCCCTTCATTATTAGGGCACCAAAACCACAGGCTGCTCCTCTCACGCAGGGGCAGACCTCTAGCCAGAATAACCAACCATCGCCTCCCAAACGAAAGGGACAGGACACATCAGTTAGCGCAACAAAAGACCACTTTACGCTCGGCTTCCCTAAGCCTAGGCCCCTGGCCTCTGCACCCTTGTCTATGCCGCAGAAGCAAGATAAAGGCATAGAAATGCAGTCACCTCCTCTTGGCAAGGAAAAGAGTAGCCCTTCAGCCAACACTGTTCCACCTCGAGAGATCCGTCTCATGGGACGAATGGAAGAGGACAAGGGATGCAAGCAACCTGGCCGAGAGAAGGACCTCCTCAATGCATTTAAGCAAGTTAGACAGGCTCTCAAACAAAAGAACATAACGCTGAGCCTGTACAACTTGCTTATGACATCTCGCGAATACCATGAGGCCATGGTACGCATGCTGACATCCATATCAGTGGATGCCAGTTTACCAGCGGAAGAGGAAGTGATCCATGCTATTATGTTTCCCTCTAAAGCTGAGCAGACTAGGCCTACCTCACTGACCTTCCATGATGAGTCTGTGAAAGAAGATCCAAACAAAGGTCAGGTGACAATTGAACCTATGTTCATCACTATCTGGGTCGGTCAATACCGAATTCGGAGAGTGCACGTAGACGATGGCGCAGCTACCAACGTTATCCCTTATTCCATCGTGGATAGGTTGGGACTAGTCGACTAGATCACTCCCACGACAACGGCCTACATAAAATCGTTCAATGGGGCACGGGTTCAAGTCAAGGGGACGGTGCACATCGAGTTTGTAGCGGGTGACCAGTTCCCAACGGAGGCCACCTTCCTAATCGTCGAGGAGATGCCAGGGTTCAACCTGATCTTGGGGAGGCCGTGGTTAGCTCAACTGAGGGCAGTTTCATCACCGATCCACCAGGAGATACACCTACCCTATGCCCGAGGGGAGGTTGTGATATGCGGTGATGAAATCACCCCCAGGACCGTTAATAACATTGAAGAGGAGTAGGGTTCGGAGATAGAGACGACTGACGATCAAACCCATCTCCAAACCCCTCAACAAACCAACAGCGATGATGACGGTTTAGCTTGGGCCGACCTGCCATTTCCAGATGGTAGCATCGCAGAGTCAAATCATAAGTCTCCTCACCCTTATGCAGCGAAGAACGTAAAGGGCATTAAGAGACGATTGCGTATCAATGGTTGAGCAATGGTCTTTGCGTACGACGTCATGTCTTTGCCAGTTATCGCGATTCGTACTTAACAGTTTCTTTTGTTGCAACAGATTCCTTTTTAGGCTACATTCGCCTTCTGTTTTTATGCTTGTCATGTCTTACATTTTTATCATATCCATGTTATTCCTGTTATCACACCATTTTACGCATTTACGCATCATTATATTCTATTACCATTTACGCTTAAAATGGCCCGCAATGACCTTAAACTAGTTACGCAGAATTCTATACTATGACTCTTTACGTTGTATTATGCTATGGCCCACAACGGCCTTAAACTAGTCATGCAGAATTAAGCATTATCATCATTTACTCTTTCTCTACATTACGCATCCGGCCCGCAATGGCCCTAAACTAGTCTCTAGTTTTCGCAGAATCGTATGACGGCCCGCGATGGCCTTAAACTAGCAACTACGTTCTATCATTATAACTTAGGTGAAATTCTTAACAATTACGCTCACGCGTTATAGGTCAAAACACACAAAAGAAAAAATATATATATATATATATAATCTCCATCTGAAACATCCACCAGGTTTTATAACACGTTTTTTCAGTCATGCCTAAAACAATGCTTCACTTCACCATCAATAAAACTATGCGTAAACTACAATTACGCATTTCCTCTACTACCGCTGTCTCCGGTATCTCTCAAATCCAGATCCAGCCCTAGTGGATCGTCCTCCAGTGGGTCGTCGTCTCTGGGAATCAGTCTTTCACGAAGAACTTCTTCTTCGTGAGGTCCTTGTTCTGGTGCCAGGACCACGGGGGGACGCTCTTCATTGCTGTGCTCCTCCTCTTCCACTGCTTCTTCTTCTGCTTCTACTCCTTCCTTTGCTAACTCCTCAGCTTGTTCGTCTTCCCTATCCTCAGCTGGTACCTGAATACAGTAAGCACATTAGCTACACAAGACTTAACATCATAATTAGAAAATGCAAACTACGTCATGCATAAGCTTACATGCGACGGCCCTGCTTCCGCAGCAAAAGGAAGCTTGTCTAGACCAGCCCACAGGTGCTTCATGATCTCTTCCTCCGTCAGATCTGGCCATACATCCTCTCCCAAGGTAGCTTCGGCCTTCACTTTTCCTTTCTCCACGCTGCTCCAGCAGGGCGGGTCCGGAAAGAAGGTAGGGATGGCAGCCTGACCCCCAGGGAGAGTCATCATCCTTTCAGGGGACGCACTTACAGTCACCTGCTCCTCAAACTTCTTCAAGGCTTCGGAAGCCCCAATGACGTCCAGGAAGACATCCAAGGACTGGGCCCTGACGCCAAGATCGCGGTAGAGTTTCCGATAAGCAATACTCTCCCGCTTGTACAAGTGCTTGTGATCCTTCTCTTTCTGCCCCCACTCTTGCACGCTGTGCCGACCGAAATCGTCGGCGCAAGGCTGGAACGTTACGGGCACCAAAAGATCCACAGACAAGCACAGTCGACCCTGCCTTCGCTTGAGGGCAAGCCGAAATGGACGAAGGTAGAGTGCCTTGAATGGTCCGCACGCAGATCAAACAAGGACTTCCCCGACCACCACCAAAGTGTTATACGCTGGGTTATGTGTAAACGGAGCGTAAACGGTGAAACAGTCACAGACAGCGTAAGCGTAGAGGGGCGTAAATGACGTCGGGTGTAAACAGCATAAACAAAGATAGGCCCAGCGTAAGCGTGTACAGGTGTGAACAGCGTAAACAATGTAAACAAGTATAAAGGGCGTAAGCAGATGCAAACGGCGTAAACGGTGTGAGCGTACACAGACGCCGACAGAGTGTAAATGCAAGCAGGCGTAAATTAAGCGTGGGCCAAATTAACGTAAAACTGTAAAAGAACTTGCAACAAGCGTAAACAGTGGATTACAGAGTTAAAATGTTGTGCACCGGTCTAACGCAGTTGTGTAGGGACACAAGGCAGACGTAAAGCCCCGGTGGATGGAGGGATGCTGCCGGCTGACACGGTAGGCAGAGCGCGGACTGTGCTCGCCGTACAGGACTTCCAGCGTAAGCGTAAGCATAAGGGGGTTTTTGCAACGTAATTGCTCTGGGTCTGCTCTGGTGAATTTTTTGTGGACCTGGTAAATGCGGAAAACTAGGCTATTTATAGGGGTAGGGTTATCGGGAAAATCGGACTGGGAGACACGTGGCATATAGACTAGGCGTTACAATTTAAAAACATGGTATACACTGGGCGTATATGCTACAAAAGGTCGGCTTATACGTTGGGCATAGACTTGGATGGATGCTGGCGTATACGCTAGGGCGTATACGTTGATGGATGTTGGACGTCGACTTGCTTCAATTCTTGCTCTTGTTGCACCTGCTGAGCATGCATGTGAAGCGTGTATGCTGAGCATCGGGCGTATACGCTGGGCGTATACGCTGGGCGTATACGCTGGTGAATGTTGGGCGTATATGCCGAAGGATGTCCACTTGCTTCAATCCTTGCTCTTCGGTGTAATCCTCATGCTGCCATTGGAGATCTTGCCATCGAGCGTGTGCATTTGCCGTACCTAGGCGTGTACGCCGGAGAGCCGGGCGTATACGCTAGGCATAGACACTGGGCGTAGATGCCGGGCATAGACGCTGGGCGTAAACATTGGTCGTAGACGCTAGCACAACACGGTTTAAAACTGGGCATATACGCTGGGTGTATACGCA
The DNA here is from genome assembly GCA_015680685.1 of Gnetum montanum. NCBI lineage: Eukaryota > Viridiplantae > Streptophyta > Gnetopsida > Gnetales > Gnetaceae > Gnetum > Gnetum montanum. The sequence goes on from MNCI01006236.1 coordinate 160,509, forward strand.
AGCACAACATTTAGAACCAGATGTTTCGATTTTCAAAATTGTCTTGTGTAACTTCAAATGTAGCTGAAGTCGCCTATGGGTCATGAGGATCTACTTCTTGTCAAACAAATGCTAAACTTGAAGAATTTTATGGTGTTTCATTGGCCCCTCTTTGTTGATGCTTGGAGGAATCGACCCCAGAAGCGTCGACAAAGAAGCGCAAAACACCACAAGCGACTTGATAAAAGCTTTGTCCTTTGCCACTTGACCGGGCATCATCGTACTATGTTTAGTGGTGAATGGTATTGAAAGGGCGAGATTGGTAACTGGCAGGAGGAAAGGGATCATTGGGATCAGTGGCTGCCCAAGGGATCATGCTGGGAAAATGGGATGCTTAGGTGTGCGGCATGCCAGTCGTCGTCGATAGCCCTCTTTTGGCAGACTTGGAATTCAAGCATGTGATGTGCGTCCTTTGGCGGAACAGTGCTCTTGGTGATTTTTCAAGAGAACCAGTTGTCACTACCAAAGCCATGGGGCGATGTTTTGCATTCTTTGGAGGAACAGCTCCTTTCTTTGGGGAAACTGTTAGCAAAGAGCCAAAGCCATGCAATAGGATGTTTCTTGACTATTTTTGACATGAGTACGTATTTTTAAGACCGATACCTTCGTGCCTGGGGCTTATATGGGAAGTGCCAAGGGTCCTGTTTTTTTTTTCTTGAAGTTTGTCCTTGTACTCATGCGTGAATATTGTGTTCTGCGTGTTGCGACTGCTGTAACGTCTCTCAGTGTGCAATAGTTTGGTAAACAGATAGTGGGTTTTCGGGGAATGGAAATGTGTGGGTTAACGGTTCGATTTGTGGACAATTGGACATTGCCTCATCTTGCTGCCTGTGATGAAATGCACTCTTGTACCAGAACTTCCAAGCGTCATCCTGCAAACAAAACTCCAAAGAGACAAGAAAACCATGAGTGAATTAATGAGTTTAGATTTAAACAACTGCAGGCAAACAAAAATATTGAGGCGATTCTGAGTATTGAATGTGAATGTCGACAATGCCGATGAGGGATGCAATGATTCTGATGAATAAATGTGGCTGTGGAATGAGGAGTCGAAGATGAACGTGCCAGTTTATAGTCTTAGCGGACTATCATGGGTTAGTTTTGTGTCGTAACTCGTCGAACATTGCCCGTTTAGCATCGTGGCAGACGTTACGTTGCCAGTTTCAAGTCTTAGCGGACCATGAAGAGGCGAGCTAGTTTATAGTCTTAGCGGACTTCGTGGTGTTAGTTTGAAGTAATAACCCAGGACTGTTCTGTGGTATCAGTTTATAGTCGTGATTCCAAGACTAATCTGTGGTATCAGTTTATAGTCATGATTCCAGGACTATTCTGTGGTATCAGTTTATAGTCATGATTCCAGGACTATTCTGTGGTATCAGTTTATAGTCATGATTCCAGGACTATTCTGTGGTATCAGTTTATAGTCGTGATTCCAAGACTATTCTGTGGTATCAGTTTATAGTCGTGATTCCAGGACTCATCTATGGTATCAGTTTATAGTCATGATTCCAGGACTATTCTGTGGTATCAGTTTATAGTCGTGATTCCAGGACTCACGCATACCTGAGTTTGGATTCATGTATAGAACGGTTTCAGGAATAAGTGATTGGTTGGATTTGCAAACTATTTTCCGTCCATGTCAGCTAGCTTGAATGCCCCGTTGTCGAATGCTTTGATGACTAGATAAGGCCCTTCCTAGTTGACTGAGAATTTATCTAGGTGTTCCCGAACAGCCTTAAGTATAAGGTCTCCTTCTTTGATGGGGCGCTTATGGATGTCATGTCGATGTCGTTGCCATTGTTGTTTTTGGTACCATTCGATTTGATCGAGTGCACGCACGCGTTCCTCCTCCACCAAGTCCAGGTCAATGATGTGTAGATCATTGTTTTGCCCATCGTCGAGAAGTCCGGGAAGTGTGATCCTTAGAGATGGTACCTGTAATTCCAAAGGTAAAAC